>PVHX01011255.1:16494-65353 GCA_004024805.1 Geosciurus inauris
GCTCAAGCCTGTAATCCCAGCACTTAGGGAGGCTGAGACAGGAGAATCGCGAGTTCAAAGCCAGCCTCAGCAACAGCGAGGTGCTAAGCAACTCAGTGAGACCTTGTCTCTATATAAAACACAAAATAGGGCTGGGGATGTGGCTCAGTGGTTGAGTGCCCCTGAGTTCAATCTCCAGTACCAAAAAAAAAAAAAAAAAGACATACAGAGTCAAGTGTGGTAGTCCCAGCTACACCAGAAACTGAGGTGGAAGATCACTTGGGACCAGGTATTTGAGGCCAGCCTTAGTGAGATCCCATTTCAAAAAAAGAAAAAAAAATACAAATAAAATAGATTTATAATATAAATTACACACATCATACACACACACACACACACACACATGTACATGTCTTGTAAGGTTTTATTTTGACATGCGATCATGATGTGTTGCTCATGCTGTTCCCAAACTCCTGGGTTCAAATGATGCTCCTGCCTCAGCCTCTGGAGTAGCTGGGACTATAGGTGCATGCTACCACTTATGATTTTTCTCTCCCTACTGGGGATTGAACTCAGAGGTGCTCTACCATTGAGCTACATCACCATCTCTTTTTACTTTTCATTTTTGAGACAGGGTCTCACTAAATTGCTTAAGGCCTCACTAAGTTGCTGAGGCTGGAGTCAAACTTGGAATCCTCCTGCATCAGCCTCCCGAGTTGCTGGTATAACAGGCATGTGCCACACCAAACCCAGATGACTTTTTGTTTTTAAGTTGTAGATGGACACAATACCTTTATTTATTTATTTTTTAATGTGATACTGAGGGTCAAACCCACCGCCTCATGGAGTGCTAGGCAAGTAGTCTACCACTGAGCTACAACACTAGCCCTGATGATTTTTTTAAAATGCAAATTGTATCACTAAATAGATCTCATGATGTCATTGAGCTGCTACCTGCAAATTTGGAAACATTGGTTTATAGTATTTCAAAGAAAAGTGGCATCTCACATCAAATAATGAATACTACCTAAAGAAAAGAAACTTAAAAACTTCTAGGCAGAAGAGTTGAAGAAGAGTAATTGTATTTTTTTTTTCTTTTTTGGTACCAGGGATTAAACTCAGGGGTACTCGACCACTGAGCCACATCCCCAGCCCTATTTTGTGTGTTATGTAGAGACAGGGTCTCAATGAGTTGCTTAGCGCCTCGCCATTGCTGAGGCTGGCTTTGAACTCGCGATTCTCCTGTCTCAGCCTCCCAAAGTGCTGGAATTACAGGCGTGCGCCACTGCGCCCAGCTAGTAATTGTATTTTTGCTTATTTAACTTGCAACTGCCAGGACACTTTAAAATCATTTAATCTCAATGAATGAGCATTTATACAGAAGCTTTTAAAGTATTTCAAAACCCTGTGGATCACTATTCCTTTTATATTAAGAAACAAAAAAGTAATCCTCCTCCTAATCTGTATTAAAAACTAATGCATTGCTAATTAAAATTTGGCTGTCTTTTAAATAATCTATCTTAAAATAAAAAATAAAAAGGGCTGGGGATGTGGCTCAGTGGTAAAGCACCCCTGGGTTCAATGCCCAGTATTACACAAACACACACACACAATCACTACATGCCTGTATTTTTTCCTTCTGTTATATGCCAATTAATTTTCTTCCAGGTATTAAAGGAACTTCAGGGTTTACCCAGCTCTACCTTTCAGGATTGTTTGGTTTTTCTTTTGCACCACTACTTATGTGTACATTCTGCCAGAATCGCAGAAAGCCTAGGGATCTGTTCACAGGAGAATCCTTCAAAGGTCATTTCTGAGAAGGTCATAGAGCACAGAGCAAATTCTGGCTCCACCACTGACCTTGAGGGCTAGGAAGGGCAAAGGAATGAAGATCAAAGTTACTGAAGGCAGAAGGAACCTGGTGATTGCAGAAGGCTTCCGATAGTTCTGACCCAACAGCTGGTACTTTTCCACACGGTACTTTATTCACAACACAATAATCCTGAGGGAAATATATATTTCTTTGTATACATTTAAAAAGCTGAAGGAAACTAGCTCAGTGAGGTGAAGTATCATGCCCAATGCCATATAGCCAGTGTCACACAACTGATTAGAATTTAAACTCAGGTCTGTCCATTTATTACCACTACCATACCCCACTGATCAGGAGAGACATGAGAGAAAGAGCAGGTGCAGAAACATTTTAAGAGATTTATGTGTCTTTTAACATGAAAGGAATTTGAAACTATATTTGAAACAAATGTATACAGCTGAATGTATTTCACTCTAACAGCATCAATAGCTCTTTAACTAGGCCTCAGAAAACACCTTCTCTGGCCTGACTCCTCCTGTCCATACCCTAGAAATGGGAATAAGCCCTCAACTCACTTCTTTTTTTTTTTTTTGGTACTGGGGATTGAACTCAGGGGCACTCGACCACTGAGCCGCATCCCCAGCCCTATTTTGTGTTTTATGTAGAGACAGGGTTAACTGAGTTGCTTAGTGCCTCGCCATTGCTGAGGCTGGCTTTGAACTCGCGATTCTCCTGTCTCAGCCTCCCTAAGTGCTGGGATTACAGGCTTGAGCCACCGCGCCCAGTTTCAACTCACTTCTTATCTCCCTCCTAGGAAAGGTCTTGGTTCTGGTCCAGCTCCTCATCCTCTAACACATCTACTTAACAAGCACTTGTACACCCTCTACATCCCAAGTCCTGTGTAAGGGATACAGAGTAGATTAAAATACATCCCTGATAATCCTAGTGACTTGGGAGGCTGGTGCAGGAGGACTGCAAGTTTCGAAGCCAGCCTCAGCAAGTTAGCAAAGATCCTGCTTCAAAATAAAAATAAAAAGGGCTAAGGATATAGCTCAGTGACCCAGTATTCCTGGGATTAATCCTTGACACTAAAAATAAAAACAAACAACCACCACCCAAATAAACAAAAATAAAATAAAAAACATCCCTGGATTAGAGCGACCCAAATTGCATTAGGGATATCTATAAACAGACACTGACTTTATCACTGACGATACCCAGAGCTGATGGAGGGCAGAACCCAGAAAAGCAGATGTATAAAACAAGTCTTGCAGGAGACAAGCACCTTGTCATGTAGAGATGAGGCATGATGTCACAGGCAGAGGAACAAGGGACCAGGCAGCACTTCAAAATAGATCCACCAGCTCCTCCTGGCAGGCACCAACATCACTACAGACTCACCCTCCCAAGTCTGGGCCTTCTACACCTTCTACTCCCAATTAACTACTGAGTCCTGTCTTGTCCCCTCCCTTCTCTCTCTCTGTTCCCATCCCTGTAGCCAGCTCCTGCCATCCCTCCCTGGCTCCTGCAATAGCTTCTACCTGGCACTGGTTTGCTTTTACTCTACATGAACACACATTGCACAGAGCATCTGAGCTGATCCTGTGTTAAAGGGGAAACAGGAACACTAACGTGATGCTGTCATTATCCTGCTTAAACCCTTCAGGAGTTCCAGTGCCCTCAAGATCAAGCCAAACATCCCAACAGGATTTATTAGGCCCTTGGTGGGTGGGCCTCTGCTTACCTCTCAAACCTTATCTATGATCTCCACTTTCAACTTTGATGCGCTTCAGTTCCTCTAGCATGGCAGTTTACAACTACCCGGGGAGCTTTAAAAAATACTGATATGCTGGGGATGTAGCTCAGTGGTAGAGCATTTGCCTGGTTCCAGACACTGCGTGGGGGACGGGGAACCACAGCCCCTCACTACCAGAGATTCAATGAGTGCTCCACAAATATTTGCAGGAAAAAAAAAAAAAAAAGCTCTGCTTTCTCCCTTTACCTGTACAGTCTATAGCATACCATACATGGTGACTACCTGTGTGTTCACTTAGCCTACAAGCCTACAGCCTGTAGTAAAGGCAAGGGTGGGAGACAAGGCTGGTGAGGTACTGTGGGGCAGGCTGCGAAAGGTCTGGGAGCCACACTCAGGAGTCTGAACACAGACAGTAGGGAGCCAGCAGGGCTTTCGAGCAAAGTGATATCATCAGCCTGAATCTTAGAGCAATAACTGGCTGTGGCATGTGGAGGGACCCAAGGAAGCATGGGGTAGGGAGACAGGTGGGAGACTACAGTCACATCCCAGGGAGAAGATGAGGAGGGAGCCAAAGCATAGGGAGAGGGAGACCAGAGAAAAAGGGAAAAGGAGACAGAGAAGGAGAAGGGGGTTGGCATCAGAGGGAGAGAATTAACAGTACTTGTAGCCAACAGTACTTGAAGACCAACTAGATAATGGGTCTCTGTGGATGACTCTGATTCTCTGAAAGATTATGGGTGTAGCATCAGGAGCCCCATGATTAGATGGGCAGCATTCAAAGCTTGGACTCAGGAGTCAGACTGCCTTGATTCAGAACCCAGACAGGACTTGGCTCCCCAGGAGAAGGTCAGCTTACCAGAGAAGGAGCTGAGAGGAACAAGAGAGGAGGTGCCAGACTAGAATTCTGCCTCATGGATATTTAAGGGATGGGTGGAGGAAGATTGGGAAGGAGACAGAAGCAGGGGTCAGGAATGGACGAACACTGCAAACCAACCAGGGAGCTGAACTCCTGCCTTGAGAAGAAGGAGTAATGGAATGCTTAGAGCTGCAAAGAGCAGTGGGTTTTTTTGTTATTGTTGGCTGGTTTTTTGGTTTTGTTTTTGTTAATATTTTTTTAGTTGTAGACGGACACAGTATCTTTATCTATTTTTATGTGGTGCTGAGGATCGAACCCAGTGCCTCTCGCATGCAAGGCAAGCGCTCTACCAATGAGCTACAGCCCCAGCCCTTGTTTGTTTTTGCAGTGCTAGAAATTGAACCTAGGGGGGCTGGGGTTGTGGCGCAGTGGTAGCGTGCTCACCTAGCACACGGGAGGCACTGGGTTCGATCCTCAGCACCATATAAAAATAAAAAAATAAAGATATTGTGTCCACCTACAATTAAAAAATAAATATTAAAAAAAAAAAAGATCTAGGGATGCAGATCAGTGATAGAACACTAATCCTGGGTTCAATCCACAGTAGCGGGGGGAGGGGGAAGGGTTGTGAATGCTAGAAAACTTTCACTTAAGATTGCTGAGCACAGGGCTGGGGCTGTAGCTCAGTGGTAGAGTGCTTGCCTAGCACGCATGAGGCACTGGGTTCGATCCTCAGCACCACATATGAACAATAAATGAATAAAATAAAGATCCATAAACAACTAAAAAATAAAAAAAAATTAAAAAAAAAAAAAAGATTGCTGAGCACAGCTGCACATGCCTATAATCCCAGCAGCTAGGGAAGCTGAAATAGGAGGATCACAAGTTCAAGGCCAGCCTCACCAATTTAGCAAGGCCCTAAGCAACTTAGACCCTGTCTCAAAATGAATAAAAATGGATGGGGATACACAGCAGTGGTAAAATGCCTCTGGGTTAAATCTCCAGTACCACCATCACCACCAAAAAAAAAAAAGAAATTTTTCCTAATCTAAAATCCCAGCCTTGAAGTTGTGTGCAGTCTCAGTTATTTGGAAGATTGAGATGGGAGCATCACTTGAGCCCTGCCTGGTCTACACAGTGAGACTTAAGTTCACAAATTCACTGTGCAACAGAGACGCTATCCCTCCTCCCATCCATGGCTAATCCTTATACCTGTGTTTTGGGTCCCACTACCAGGGATTGAACTCAGGGGCATTTGACCACTGCACCACCTCCTCAGCCATATTTTCTATTTTATTTAGAGACAGGGTCTCACTGAGTTGCTTAACGCTTCTCTTTTGCTGAGGCTGGCTTTGAACTCTAGATCCTCCTGCCTCAGCCTCCAGAGCTGCTGGGATTCCAGGTGTGCACCACCATGCCCAGCTCCCTCCAGCTCTTTGAGAACCCTTAGACTATGCACCTTGTATCTTGTTGCTCTTCTATAGGATTTTTCCTCTCAACTGGATCTTCCCTTTGGCCTCTGACACACTTAAGTCCTACAGTAAAAATAAAATTGTAACAGAAACACCTCACTGGCTTCCTCCCATCCCCCAGTTCCTTCCACTTCCCCTTCCCAAACTTTTCCAAAGAATTATCTGTTTGTCCTTGCCTCTATTACCTATTTCCACCCCTCACTTCCCATCCCTCCAGTCTGCCTCCTACCTGCAGCACCTCACCAGTCACCAGTGACCCCACAAGCCCATAGATCTGGAGGCCACTTTCCAATGCTCACTTGACTTCTCCCTGCTGACTTCTACTCATCCTTCCGGCCTTGGCTCAATCACCTCCAAAACCCTTCACTCACCAACAGGTGACAAATGACACCCTGCACCTCTTTCCTGATAAAAGTTGCTGTTACTGTTAACAGTTTTACATGGTTGTGTGATTATGTGCCCAGACTCAGCCTCCTTATGGAAAAAAGGAACAGTGTGTGTCTTTATCACTTCAACAGCCTTGGGGCCTCCCTGGCTCAGCTCTGGGCACAGTTAGTGCTTAATAAGCAGCTATTAGATGAATCAACAGGTGCTGGCCTCTGTGCTAGACGTTAAGTGTATAATGATGCAAAAAGTTCCAGAAGGTAAAGAATGTTGAGAGGGTGGAAGAGAACCTGGGGCAAAGGCAGGAGGATTTGGAATCTTTTTAACAATACCTTCACAACTGTCATCTTTGTGCCAGAAAAGTAGCAACTAAAGTAAGGAGATTTATCTAATATTTGCAACTTGAATTGAGCTCTTTAATGAATGCTTTACATGCCATATATATTCAATGTTTACTGAAAGATGAATAGGTGGTAACACTTTCTGGCATCAAACTACTAGAAAACAGGGCCTGGGTCTATCTTATTTGCCTAGATATGGCTAGCTAGCATCTTCCCCCCGCATATGGCCTCTGATGAACTCCACAGCATACCAAGGGGCCTTATTCCTATGTTGTCCAGTCATACACAACAACTGTCTTATTTTGCTTAAATGGCTTCTCATTACTTGCTAATTTATTTCTTTAGGCATATAACTACAAACATAAGATTTTTAAAAATCAAATGCATACAGCAGGTATTTAAAATTTAACAAACACCAAATGAGAAGGTAACCAGCAACATCTACACTCTGAGAAACTACTGAACAAATGATCACGTTTGTTCAACAATTGACAGAGGGAAGGAACCCACACATTAGAAGGGATTTAAGGAACATAATAACTAGACAAACTATAGCAATTGTTTGAATCCTTATTTAAATAAAATAACTTTGAATAAAGGAAATTATATAATAATCAGGATATATAAATATAGACTGGAAATCTGATATTAAGGACATTTTTTAAATGCTTTTTGGGGTGTGGTGGTGACAATGTGGTTGTTTTATTTATTTTATTTTATTTATTTTTTAGTACCGAGGATTGAACTCAGGGGTATTTGACCACTGAGCCACATCCCCAGCCCTATTGTGTGTTTTATGTAGAGACAGGGTCTCACTGAGTTGCTTAGCCCCTTGTCATTGCTGAGGCTGGCTTTGAACTCGCCATTCTTCAGTCTTAGCTGCCCAAAGTGCCGGGATTACAGGCGTGTGCCACACGCCCGGCTAATGGGATTGTTTTAAAAAGAAAGTCCCAATCTTCTATAGATACAAACTGAAATATTTATAGATTAAAAAATATGAAATAATATAATCTCTGGGATCTGCTGTAAAATAATCAAGGTAGGGTGGGTTGGAGAAGTGACTAGAGTTTTAGAAAAAGACTGTCAGCTGATCATTGTTGGGGGTGGGGGATGGTATAGAAGTTCTTGCAATCCCTCTCCATTTTATGTATGTTGGAATTTTTCAAAATTTAAAAAGTGGGCTGGGATTGTGGCTCAGTGGTAGAGCGCTTGCCTCGCATGCGTGAGGCACTGGGTTCGATCCTCAGCACCACATAAAAATAAATCAATAAAGATATTGTGTCCACCTACAACTAAAAAAAAAAAATTCTAAAAAATTTTTAAAAGTAAATCTAACAAATAGAACCATAAAGTATCTCAATTATTATCAAATAAATGTTAAAAGTCCACAGAACCTTAGTATTCTTTCATTTTCAAGATATCTACAAAAGAGTAGCACTTTGACTCACAAGCCCTTTCATTGAAAAGTAGGATGCTGGGGCTGGGGATGTGGCTCAGTGGTAGAGCACTTGCCTAGCACACTTGAGGCACTGGGTTTGATCCTCAGCACCACATAAAAATAAATAAAGGTATTGTGTCCACCCACAACTAAAAGATATATTTTTTTAAAAAAAGAAAGAAAAGTAGGATGCTGAACACATACAGCTGCTTGACTTCTGCTGCAATGCATTCCCCTCTTTACTTCCATCAGAGTAGGTACTTACCTTTGATGAGCATCCATTTCAGGGATGCATGCTAGTCAGAATGAGAACACAAATACAATCTGGCAACACTAGCGGTTTTGCAGCCTTCCTACTGCTTTTGAACACAGAAATGTAGCTGCATATCCATGTCTTGACCACCTACCCCAGGCTGCAACTATGCTGGGGGATGTGAAAAACTGTCAAGCCAATGCTCAGGACAACCTATTCACTAAGGCCTCACAACAGTCTTTGAAACTGTTCCCAACACAGGGAGTCAACCAGGGGACCCGTCAATGTTTGTCCTTTTCTGCTTCTTTCTCTTAAAAGTTAAAACTTGGCCAACTTAAACTATTCAGAATCTTCTAAAGCCTGCTGGACTACATGCAAAAACCTGCTGATGGGCAGAAATGAAGTTCCTGAAAGGGTTTATGACATTCAGTTCCATTCTGGATAAAACAGACACAACTACCAAGAGATTCATTAACACAGAAACTTCACTCCATTTGGAACCTCCAAGTCCAATAAACCTCCTTTGGCTACAAACTTTCTTAATTTGAGGGATAGGTTCAACTACTGAAAAACTTGAAGGAAGCAGGTCAGATCTTTGTTTAGTCTTGTTTTTCCTAGCAAAACAAGTCTTTTCTAGACCCTGTTTAGTTAAATCTTCTTTTCATAAAAGAAAGCAGTTATTACATTCCTCAGTATGACCTGGACAACAATATCTGTTGTATTTCATTCACCAATCTCGGACTCATACTTTTGTGAAATAAAAGTGCTTTTTCGGAAAAAGCAAAAACAAAAGCTTAATTTATGCTGCCTGTGAAACAAAACTAATGAAAACAACGAACATATATTGCAAACCTACGCACCGTCCCCCCCGCACCACGGATTCCATAGGGTGCATGCACAACACACAACTACACCCCTCCGACTCCCCAGCGCCCCCACGCGGACTTTGCCACATGGTGTGACCTGTACTGACGCAGCGGAGGAATACTCTCTTCAACCCGGGAATTTATGTGTTTTGTTCTTGAATTTTGTTGTTTTTTTTTAAATGGTTAGGAAAGGAGGAAAATGGGACGTGAAAACTGGACATCAGTCTTAATTCTAATTTAATTCAATAGCTCTCTTTCCTCTCATCTTTCTCTGCTTCAAAATGCAAGCATATCGGGGAAATTTCAAATGACAGTTTCTGGGGCCGTTTAATACCCAATTAAAAGCGATGGAGGCTGGGGCTGGGATTGTGGCTCAGTGGTAGAGCGCTTGCCTCGCATGCGTGAGGCCCTGGGTTCGATCCTCGGCACCACATAAAAATAAATCAATAAAGATATTGTGTCCACCTACAACTAAAAAAAAATTTAAAAAAAAGCGATGGAGCCTGGGAAGGACAGAAGACGGGGTGAAGCCGAGGACTGGAAGGGCGGGCCGGGTCAAGGAGGCCCCGGAGCTCGGCGGGGCTGAACTCTGCACGCGAGGCTGCGGCGCCCGGCAGCCGGCTGCGTCTGGGGTTCTCGCCGGCCGGCTGCCGGGGGTTTTGCCTGCGAATGCGCGGTCTTGGCTGCCCACTCACACCTCGGGTTGGTCCCGACTGTAGGTTAGGCTCGTTCACTTCCGGTGACAAATCCCTCCCACCATCTCTAGAAATAATGTACCGTTTTCCCCATCGCTTTCCTAAAGACGAACGGCCCTACAGAGAAGCGCGGAATCCGGGGCTGGGGTCTCAGCCCAGCGAGGCCAGTGGCGCTCAGCTGCGAAGGGAGTGGCCGGGACCGGACGGAGGGTGGGGGGAGGAAGGGGATGGGGATGTGGAATCGCACCCTCCCCTGCCCCCACTCCTCCGACTGCAGCAATTGGCCAAAAAAAAAGCAATGTTTTTACATTCCCCCAGGTCCCCCGAAAACGGTTGCAGCGAAGAACCCAGTCTTTCCCATCACGGTGCCTCTCGCCTTCTCCCGCCCCAGTGACAGCCTGTGGGGACCAAGGAGCCCCCAGGCCGCGCCGAACTGCAGTGGATGGGGGAGGGCGGGAAGGATAAGGTTATAGGGCGGCAGGAATAGGTTGGGGGAAGGGGTAGCGGAAGGGAGGAGAAAAAAAAGAGGCATGCAAGCGGCTCCCTAGCCAGATGTTCCAGCTGCTGCTTCCTCCGGCGCGGGCCGGGAGGTGCAATATCCCCCCCCTCCATCTTTCTCACCACTACCTGTCCCCCCACCCACCACAAGCACACATTCCTCCCACCACCCAGTAATGGATCTCCGGCCTGTAAGGGGGTAGTAGGAAGGAGCTGGAGGGAGGGGGAGGCCTGCGAGTTTCTAACCTTGTTCTTATAAACAAACCCACATGTGCAGCTACCGCTGCTGCAACTCACCCCACAATCCCGGATATAAGTCCTGCCCCTTTAAGAGGAAAAAAAGCTTCCCCCGCCTGCCTCCCACCCCACCCATCCACAAGGACCTTTGTCTCCCCACCCCCCTTGTCAGCGGGCCCCGCCCCTCCCCCCTGCCCCTCCAACGCCGAGGAGCCAATAAGCGAAGAAAATAAGGCTGGGGATCTGACGTAAGCGTGCCCGGCCAATCACAGGACGCGTTGGTGGGAGGCCTCACGGAGGGCGCGTCCCGAGGAAGGAAAGCAGGAGAGAGGGAGCTTGAAATCAAAATGGAGAGTGCTAGTTGCTCCGCCGCAGCAGTGGGAAACGGGGACATGGGGTCCCAGCGGGACCTGAGCCTGGTTCCTGAGCGGCTTCAGAGACGCGAGCAAGAGAGGCAACTGGAGGTGGAAAAGCGGAAGCAAAAGCGGCAGAACCAGGAGGTGGAAGAGGAGAAGAGCGATTTTTTCGCTGCCGCCTTCTCTCGGGAGCGAGCGGCCGTGGAAGAGCTTCTGGAGGGCGAGGAGTCAATCGAGCGGCTGGAGGAGGCGGCGTCTCGGCTCCAAGGGCTGCAGAAACTTCTCAACGACTCAGTTTTGTTCCTAGCCCCCTACGACTTGAGGCAGGGACAAGAGGCGCTGACGCATCTCCAAGCTGCCCTGGCCGAGCGGCGCCGGGAGCTGCAGCCTAAGAAGCGTTTCGCTTTCAAGAACCGAAGAAAGGATGCTGCTTTGGCCACCAAAGTAGACACGGCTCCCGTGGCTCCGGCAACTGAAGGCATCGTGTCCCCGTCGCCACCCTTGAAGGAGGAGGAAGCACTTGGTTTCAGCTGGGCCTGTGGCTTCTCCAACCTGGAATTCCAAGTCTTGGAGAAGGGAGCCGACGAGGTGCACCAGCGCGACATCCTTTTGACGGAACTGAGCAACTGCACGATCAAACTGTATGGCAATCCTAACACCCTGCGGCTGACCAAGGTCCGCAGCTGCAAGGTGCTCTGTGGCCCGGTGTCCACCTCTGTGTTCTTGGAAGACTGCAGTGACTGCATACTGGCTGTAGCCTGCCAACAGCTCCGCATACACACTACCAAAAACACCCGCATCTTCTTACAGGTGACCAGCAGGGCCATCGTGGAGGATTGCAGCGGTATCCAGTTCGCCCCTTATACCTGGAGTTACCCGGGAATCGACAAGGACTTCCAGGGCTCTGGTTTAGATAGGAGCAAAAACAACTGGACCAACGTTGACGATTTCAATTGGCTGGCCCGGGATGTGGCCTCCCCAAACTGGAGTATTCTTCCTGAAGAGGAGAGAAAGATCCAGTGGGACTGAGCGGTTGTCCTTCACTCCTACCAAATACTTTCCATGGGGGAATAACTCCAGCAAATGGGACCCCAAAGTCCATTCATTATTGTTACATTGCATATGTTTTCAGTATTTTAAGGCGTGAGATTGGGATAAGTTCTTGCTTGTGATTTCCATTCAATTCATAATAGATCTAACAACATTTTTGCTATTTTGGTAATGTATTTAAGCTTTTCTTTGATAACTTGAAGCAATAAAGGGAAAAGAGTATGATTGTGTTGATTTTGAATGATTTTTGGTACTTAAAACTGATCACTGCATAATAAAGTAGACCTTCAATAAATATTTAATAAGGGAAGTTGGTAGGTAGCACTCTAGTAGCAGACAATTCATAGGGAAGTATGATATCAAACCTGTGCGAAGTGACATTAATAGGTTTTTGAATTGAAGATTTGACTTTAAGCATTTCAGCAGGGCAAATCAAAGGACTCTCTGGCTGTCAGCTACACATCAGCTTGGGTTTCTGGAATCTATTGGGTTCAAAGTTTTTTTTTTTGTTTTGGTACTGGGGATTGAACTCAGGGGCACTCCACCACTGAGCCACACCCCCAGCCCTATTTTGTGTTTTATGTAGAGACAGGGTCTCACTGAGTTGCTTAGCGCCTCGCTGTTGCTGAGGCTGGCTTTGAACTCGCGATTCTCCTGTCTCAGCCTCCCTAAGTGCTGGGATTACAGGCTTGAGCCACCGCGCCTGGCGGGCTCAAAGTTTTGGTAGACCCCCAAAGGCTAATGAATCTTGACTGTAAAACCAAAATAATTACTATACTTTTTATTTTTTTATTTATTTTGGAGGGAGGAGGTTTACTGGGGATTGAACCCACTGAGCTATGTCCCCAGTTCTTTTTATTTTTATTTTGAGACAGGATCTCACCAAGTTGTTGAGGCTACCCTTCAACTTGAAATCCTCTCCCTCAGCCTCCTGGGTCACTGGATTACAGGCATGTGCCACTTTGCTTGGCTTGGCTACCAGTCTTTTGTGTACTTAAAACATCAGAGGCTCTGATCTAAGCCCCTTATTCATATTAGGTTATTCAGTCTTCAACATCTTTATTACTATTTTCCCCTAGTACTGGGGATTAAACCCAGGTGTGTTCTAATACTAACTTAATCCCCATCCATTTTTACTTTTCATTTTGAAAGTCTAAATTGCGCAGATTATGAACTGGGACTAGTATTCTAAGGCTATGCCCCTCAAGACTAATGGTTCAACACCAAACACCCTTCAGGGAAAACTATTCTTTTTTTTAAAAATTTTTTTTAGCTGTTGATGGATCTTTATTTTATTCTTTTATTATTTTTATGTGGTGCTGAGGATCGAACCCAGTGCCTCACACGTGCTAGGCAAGCGCTCTACCACTGAGCTACAGCCCCAGCCCCAGGGAAAACCATTCTTAAGGCTTATGATTTATATTTGTGGACTGATCATTTTTACTGGAAAGCTAACTAATTATGTTTAAAAAATAAAATCCTGGGCTGGTAGCTCAGTGGTAGAGCGCTTGCCTAATGTGCCTGAATCCCTGAGACCTTGGGTCAGATCAGTACTATCATTAATCAGTCAATAAAATAAAATAAAATCTAATCCTGGTGGCTTGGGAGGCTGAAGCAAGAGGATTGCAAGTTCAAATTACCCTCAGCAATTTAGAGAGGGCCTAAGCAACTTAGTGAGAGCCTGTCTCAAAACAAAAAGGAGCTGGGCACAGTGGCGCACACCTGTAATCCCAGCACTTTGGAAAGCTGAGACAGGAGAATCTCGAGTTCAAAGAGGCGCTAAGCAATTTACTGAGATCCTGTCTCTAAATCACAAAACATTGAACTGGGGATATGGCTCAGTGGTTGAATACCCCTCAGTTCAATCCCCCATACCAATAAATAAAATAAAAAAGGCCTAGGGATGTGGCTCACTGATTCAGTGCCCCTAGGTTCAATCCATGGTACCAAAAGAATAATATAATAAAATTATTTGTACCTTTTGCAAACCTTCAATTTCTAAGATAACAAAATCACAGCAGTTTGAACCATAATTGCTAACTAATTTCTGCTGAGCAAGCCCATTGTCCCTGAAAAGCTCTTTACAAATCCTTAAGCCAAGTATTCCAGACCTTTTTCTACTTTCCTAAAGTTTACAATCTTATGCCCACAACTCTGCCAACCTCATCTGATTAACACATTACGGACTATCTGAGTAGTACCTCCTTGGTATCCCTCAATATTTGAAAAAATTCTTACTTGTGCTGATCTTCCTTTCTAGAGGATATTTCCTCCTCCCTAGAGCCACTCTTCCGCTTGAGTACATTGCACAAATTTAGACGTTTAGAAGAGCCATCTATATCCACCAATCCAGTGTCAGCATTCCTTGGATGAAATCCCTATTCCATGTCCCCTCAGATCAGCAGCAGTAACAGAGGGAAGATGTTAGTGCTGAAAGGCCTGCCTTCTGCCATTCTAGATGCTACTACATTCCCTAAACTTTAGCAATGGATAAGACCAATTGTTTTAGCCTGTTTGTGCTGCTATATCAAAATACCATAGGCTAAGTAGCTTTTAAACAATACGAATTTGTTTCTCTGTTTTGGAGGCTAGGAAATCCAAAATCAAGGCAAGGGCAGATTGAATGTTTGGTGAGGGCCCACCTTCTATTTTGTAGACTGTCTTCTCAATATGGCCAAAGGGGCAAGGATACTCTCTATAGCCTTTTTAATAAGGGCACTGATCCCTTTATTAGGTACCAAATTATCTACCCAAGGTCCACCTCCTGATACCATCACATTGGGGGTTAGAATTTCCTTGTGAATTTTACAGGAGAAAAATGACAATCTATTGCAGGAAAGAAATAATTGGTCTAGAGACCAGTAAAGACAATTCAAAGCTATTACTGAACCAAAGCGAACATTCTCTTCAGATATTCAAGTATTTCATTATAAAGACTTTTTTTTTTTTTAGTTGGATACCTCTCAATTGTGTTTATTTCACCAAAAAAGCTACATGCAGTTTGAGTTAAAACTGACATCAGCATGGAGGTTTGATTTTAAGATTCTAGTGCAATGGTGTTTTTTAAATATAGATAATTCCTACAGAGGCACAAAAGGGTTAGAATAGAAAGTAAATGTCCCCTTTTCCTTTGTCCCAGACCCATCAATTCTCTTTGGAAGGCAATTATTCTTCATTAGTTTTTTTTTTTTATCTTTTTGGTCTATGCATATACAAACTTACATGAAATACTGTATATTCTTTCATTCCCAGATCTAAATAGAAACATGCTATATATGTATATATTAATTTGTGACTTACCTTTGTCATTAACATTACACTTGGTGATTTTTCCACACTCATCATTCTCTTTTATCTTTTAACTTTCTCTTTTATGTGTTCTATTACATGGAATGTACCATACTATTTAACCAGTCTCTGATAAGCATTGAGGTGGTTTCCTATCTTTAGCTATTAGAAAAATGCTACAATGGCTAACCTTATGCATAAACCATTTAGCATGTGTGCCCTGATATTTGTAGGTAAATACCTAGGACTAAAATTGCTAAATCTATTTATTTATTTATTTCGCTGGGGATTGAACCCAGGGGCG
Source organism: Geosciurus inauris (assembly GCA_004024805.1). Lineage (NCBI taxonomy): Eukaryota > Metazoa > Chordata > Mammalia > Rodentia > Sciuridae > Geosciurus > Geosciurus inauris. The sequence continues at coordinate 32,081 of PVHX01011255.1, forward strand.
CTTAATTACTGAGCCAAATCCCCGGCCCTTTTTCTTTTTTATTTTGAGATAGGGTCTCGCTATATTCCCTAGGGTTTTGCTAAGTTGCTGAAGCTGGCTTTGAACTTGCAATCCTACTGCCTCAGTCTCAAATCGCTGGGAATACTGGCATGTGCCAATGTGCCCAGCTGTTAAATCAAGTTATGAACATTCATCATATTGATAGATATTATCAATTGCCTTCTCAGGAGGTTTATTAGTTTACACATACACCAGCAATGTCTGGGAGAGCTGAGCTGTTTCTTCATATCCTCATCATCACAATGTTATCAGATTTTTGGATTTTCACCAATCTGATAGTTACAAAATGTTTTCTTCTTGTGACAATAACTATAATCATCTGGGCTGAGGCACTGGGTTCAATCCTCAGCACCACATAAAAGTAAGTAAAACAAAAATAAAAAGACACTGTGTTCATGTATAACTAAAAAATATTTTTAAAAAATAACTAATCATCTCCTGACTTGTCTCTCCATCTCCAATCTCTAAACTATTCTGCATTCAGCTACCAAATTTATTTATTTATTTATTTATTTATTTATTTATTTATTTATTTATTTATTTATTTTTGGTACTGGAGATTGAACTCAGGGGTACTCAACCACTGAGCCACATCCCCAGCCCTATTTTGTGTTTTATGTAGAGACAGGGTCTCACTGAGTTGCTTAGCACCTCGCCATTGCTGAGGCTGGCTTTGAACTCACGATTCTCCTGTCTCAGCCTCCCAAAGTGCTGGGATTACAGGCATGTGCCACTGCATGTGGCCTGAATTTATCTTGAAGAAGAATGAAAAAGCATTTCATTTCAAAGAACTGCATACGATGCTGATTGTGGGGAAGAACAGGGAGGAGGAAAGTGAGAGAGAAGGCAAAAGACGCTGCATGGCATCAGCACCTCTGCACCTGGAGCAGGAAACCCCTAGAAACTTCTCCAGGGCCTGCCCGTAGGCAGGAAAGTGGACAATGAGGATAAAGAAAGTGTGTTTGACTCTGGGCAGAAGTTAAACTCTGCAGCTGTCTCAAAGGTTTCCAGAAATCCTACGCCACCATCTGTGACCAGGCTCCTGAAACTGTTCTTTTGAAAAACACACCTGTAATCCAGGACAAAAATGCCTACCAGCTTCAAAGAGCCACACCCCGGCTTAGCCCAACCCAATTGCCCTATTTTCTTAGAAACAGAAATACTTTTTTATTTTGGAAAGATGGGGGCCACATTAGGGCATCTTTCCCCTAGTGATGTCCCCCAGGAGAGAACTAGGAAACCAAGCAAATGAAGGGGCCGCAAAGGTAGAAGGTAGGGCTGAGGCTGTAGCTCAGTGGTACAGCACTTGTCTAACATGATGAGGCCCTGGGTTTGAGCCCCATCACTGCAACAAACAAAAACAAAACAAAGGAATAAAGTAGATGATGATAGGGGATACTGGATATCTTAAACAGTCATAGGCTGAAAACAACAAAAGATGCCAGATAAAATATCCTAAAATGAGCCTGGTGCAGCGGTGCACATCTGTAATCCCAGCGGCTCGGGAGGCTGAGTCAGGAGAATCATGAGTTCAAAGCCAGCCTCAGCAAAAGTGAGCGCTAAGCAACTCAGTGAGACCCTGTCTCTATAAAACAGGGCTGGGGATGTGGCTCAGTGGCTGAGTACCTGAGTTCAATCCCTGGTATTCCCCCAATATATATATATATATATATATATATAAAACAGCTTTTTAAAGAAAAAAGAAAGGAGTAGAGAATATGTAGAGATCAAAATTAATCCAGAGAAGTGACCTAGTTTTAAGACTTGAGCCCTGGTAATGTTGAGTAGCATTTTAATAGCACTGGTGAGGGAGGACAAAGGAGACAGTACACAAAACCTGAGGACTTAGCCAGGTGCAGTGCTGCACACCTGTAATCCCAGCACTTAGGGAGGCTGAGACAGGAGAATCGCGAGTTCAAAGCCAGCCTAAGCAATGGTGAGGCGCCAAGGAACTCAGTGAGACCCTGTCTCCACATAAAACACAAAATAGGGCTGGGGATGTGGCTCAGTGGTCAAGTGCCCCTGAGTTAAATCTCCAGTACCAAAAAAAAAAAAAAAGAGCTAAGGTCTAGTAGGAGTCCTTAAGTCATTGGGGGCATAACTTTGAAGTGGATAGTGGAGCCCCCTCCCTTCTTTCATTTTCTTCTTTTCTGGCTGCTATGAGGTAAACAGCTTCGTCTGCCACATACTCCTAGCATAACCAACGGCCTTGCCATGGGTCTAAAAGCAACAGAGTCAGCTGACCATGAACTGAAACCTCCAAAACTGTGAACCAAAATAAAACTTTCTTTTTTTTTTTTTTTTTTGGTACTGGAGATTGAACTCAGGGGCACTCGACCACTGAGCCACATCCCCAACCCTATTATGTGTTTTATGTAGAGACAGGGTCTCACTGAGTTGCTTAGCACCTCGCCGTTGCTGAGGCTGGCTTTGAACTCACAATCCTCCTATCTCAGCCTCCATAAGTGCTGGGAAAACTTTCTTCTTTTTAAGTTATCACAGTTGTTATACTAACAGCTGAAAAACAACACTACAATATCAGATCTGAATATTTACAACAGCGTGTGTGGTCCTAAAAACCTAAAATAGTTACCATCTGGCCTTTTACAGAAAAAGTGTGCCAATCACAAAAATAGTGTTTCTCAATTGATGGTGATTTTGAATAACCTAAACAAGTCCAAATAAGGTGGTTGGAGATGTAGCTCAATGGTGGAGTAGTTGCCTAGCATGTTGAAGGCCCTGAGTTCAATCCTAGTCCTACTAAAAATAAAGACAAAAGAGAAAAAGCTGGGCATGGTGGTACATACCTGTAATCTCAGCGGGTTGGGAGGCCGAGACAGTAGGATCGCGAGTTTAAAGCCAGCCTCAGCAACGGCCAGGCACTAAGCAACTCACTGAGACCCTGTTTCTACATAAAACACAAAATAGGGCTGGGGATGTGGCTCAGTGATCAAGTGCCCCTGAGTTCAATCTCCAGTACCAAAAACAACAGCAACAACAAACAAAACAACAACAAAAAACACAAAATAGGGCTGGGGATGTGGCTCAGTGGTCAAGTGCCCTGATTCAATCCCCAATCCACCCCCACCCCCAAAAAAAGAAAAAGAAAAAAGAAACAGTAAAATTTGGACAAAGAGAAAGCAAAAAATGAATTGGTAGGCATAAACTCAAATATATCAGTAACCATAGGGAATACAAATAAATGAACTGAAATTTTCACTTAAAACACAGATTGGCAATCTGGATTGTTAAAATCAACTATATGCTGTTTAAAACATATGGATGCAGGGGCTGGGGTTGTGGCTTGGTGATAGAGCACTTTGCCTAGCATGTGAGACGTGCTGGGTTAGATCCTTAGCTCCACATAAAACTAAATAAATAAAATAAAGGTATTGCATCCGTCTTAAAAAAATATGCCTACAGTTGAGGCTGTAGCTCAGTGGTAGAGCGCTTGCCTGGCATGCGTTAGTCACTGGGTTCGATCCTCAGCACCACATAAAATAAATAAATAAATAAAAGATATTGTATCCATCTACAACTAAAAAAATTTAAAAAAAATATGCCTAATCAGTTAAAAAATAAAAAAAATATGGATGCAGAAATCTTGAAAGTAAAAGGATTAGAATATCAGGAAAATACTTTTAAATAAAGCTACTACAGATCTATTTTTTTTTTTTTTTTGTACTGGAGATTGAACTCAGGGGCACTCGACCACTGAGCCACATCCCCAGCCTTATTTTGAGTTTTATGTAGAGACAGGGTCTCACTGAGTTGCTTAGCACCTCGCCATTGATGAGGCTGGCTTTGAACTCGCGATTCTCCTGTCTCAGCCTCCCTAAGTGCTGGGATTACAGGCTTGCGCCACCGGGCCCGGTTCTACAGATCTATTAATATTGGACAAAACAGACTTTAAGGAAAACAATACTAGGACTAAAAAGAATCACTAAAGTGAAAAAAAAAGTGCTAAATTTACAGGAAAATGTATTAGTTCTAAACTTATATGCACCTAAAGATAGAGCTTTAAAGTATGTAAAGCTAGTGGTAGAGTGCTTGTCTAGCATGTATGAGATCCTGGGTTCAATTCCTAGGACTGCCAAATAATAAATGAACAAAACAAAAAACCCCAAAAATGTAATTTGGTAGAATAGTAAGGAAAAAATAAATTCATCACCAATTAGGAGGATTTGTTTTTTCTTTCTGACACTGAGGATTGAATCCAGGGGCACTTTACCACTGAGCCACATCCTCAATCTGTTTTATTATTTATTTTGAGACAGGGTCTCACTAAATCGCTGATAGTGGTCTTGGGATTTTCCTGCCTCAGTCTTCCAAGTAGCTTCCAAGTGTTTTTTAGTATTTTTCTCTCAGTAACAGATTTAAGTTGACAAAATTCAATCATAATAGGGAAAATTTGAAGAACAGAGTAAGTTTTTTAAAAAAATATTTTAGTTGTAGATGGACACAATGCCTTTATTTTGTTTGTTTAGTTTTTTTAATGTGGTGCTGGGGATCGAATCCAGTGCCTCATGCATGCTAGGCAAGCGCTCTACCACTGCGCCACAATCCCAGGACCGGTAAAATGTTTCAACAAAAGTAATACATCCAGCTGGACACAGTGGCGCAAGTCTGTAATCCCAGCACTTCGGGAGGCTGAGACAGGAGAATCACGAGTTCAAAGCCAGCCTCAGCGATGGTGAGGCGCTAAGCAACTCAGTGAGACCCTGTTTCTACATAAAACACAAAATAGGGCTGAGGATGAGGCTCAGTGGTTGAGTACTCCTGAGTTCAATCTCCAGTACCAAAAAAAAAAAAAAAAAAAAAGCAGTACATTCATTGTTGTATAAGGCACATATTCTTTTCAAATATACATGGAATATTGACTACATGGCAACTGGCCACAAACTAAGCCACAGAGCAAGTCTCAAAATTTGTTTCCAGGTTTGCACATGGTACATTCGCTCACAACAGTGCAATTGAATTAGAATAAAAGGGAGAGAGAAAGAGAGTAGAAGAGAGAGATCTTGAAAAGTACCATATGTTTGCATGCTTAAAACATACTTTTTAACTACTTATGGGATAAAGAAATTAGAAGATATTTGTAACTGAATAACAATGAAAACACATGCCAAAATACGTGAGACCCAACCAAAGTAGAAACTTAGTCAAATTAATATCTTTAGATGCTTATATCACAAGGAAGAAAGTTGTGTACAGTGGCATACATCTGTAAGTCCAGGGACTGGGGTGGCTGAGGTAGGAGGATTACAAGTTCAAGGCCAGTCTGGTCAAATTGACAAGACCTTGTCTCACAATAAAATTTAAAAGGGCCTAGCGATATAGTTCAATAGTAGAACACTCTGGATTCAATCCCCAGTACCATATGCACACATATACAGAAAAACAAAAAATAATGACAAAAACACAGTAGATTTTTTTTTTTTTTGGTACCAGGGATTGAACTCAGGGGCACTTGACCACTGAGCCACATCCCCGGCCTGATTTTGTGTTTTTTATGTAGAGACAGGGTCTCACTGAGTTGCTTAGCGCCTTGAGGCTGAGCTTTGAGCTTGTGAATCTCCTGTCTCAGCCATCTATCACCCCATTGATCACTACTAGCATTGATTTGGCTGATCTGGCTGGCTAGGTGGGAGTCCCCTTCCTCTTTCATGGCTCTAAGCACATCCCTGCAGAAGCAGTGAGCTCTGTTGAAGAGGACTGCTTTCCCCATTAGAGGAGGATTGTTCTTTGGTCAAAGGTGTACAAGTAGCTGCACTCCCAATAGAATCTCCAAACATGCTCTAAAGAAAAAGAGGACAGTAAAACACCATTTCCCTAAAATAATCCTTTCTTCTTCCAGGAACCTAACCAAGATTGGGCAGGGACCATAGTGTTCAGATACATACTTTTTTTTTTGGTACTGGGGATTGAATTCAGGGGTACTCGACCACTGAGCCACATCCCCAGCCCTATTTTGTGTTTTATGTAGAGACAGGGTCTCACTGAGTTACATAGCGCCTCACCATTGCTGGGGCTGGATTTGAACTCGTGATTCTCCTGTCTCAGCTTCTGGAAGTGCTGGGATTACAGGCGTGCACCATTGTGCCCTGCAGATACATACTATTTTGAATGACACTTGACTTTGACTTTCTTATGTATATTGAAAAAAGGGCAGACTAGTGTTATCTGCAGGAGCTGCTTTCTTTTTTCTTTAAAAAAAAATTTTTTTTTTGTAGTAGATAGACAGAATGCCTTTATTTTATTTTATTTTGGTACTGGGGATTGAACTCAAGGATATTCGACCACTGAGCCACATCCCCAGCCCTATTGTGTGTTTTATGTAGAGACAGGGTCTCACTGAGTTGCTTAGCGCCTTGCCGTTGCTGAGGCTGGCTTTGAACTTGCGATTCTCCTGTTTCAGCTTCCCAAAGTGCTGGGATTACAGGTGTGTGCCATTGTGTCGGCTTATTTGTTTATTTTTATGTGGTGCTGAGGATCAAACCCAGTGCCTCACACATGCTAGGTAAAGAGCTCTGCTGCGGAGCTACAGCCCCAGCCTAGGAACTGCTTTCTTGCAAGCATGCCAGGATGGCTGTGCCTTGGCATGCTGGTCATACAAGAGACTAAGCAAACTCATGATGTCACTGCTGCTCTCTTACAACCCCCTCCCCCTGCATAACTGGCACAGATCAGGGCACTGTGGAGAGGGAAGTGCTCATCCAGGCAGCTGCTCCTGGACAAAGCACAGGAAGGGATGGAGGTGCTATTTTCTGGCACAGGTAGCATGCAAAACAGATGTGTACCTGTCCAGCCCGTTGCCAGTGGATCTTCCCAGTGAGTACTTCTCAATAAACTTTATATCTTATATACCATTTTTGGGTGTCTTCTTTGGTCTTTCGGCATCCTATCCCACTATTCTAGCACAACTGAGTTGTGGATATTGCATTGGGAATGCAGTTTAGTGGTAGAGTCTTTACCTAGCATGCGTGAGTGCCTTGGTTTTGTCCCCAGAACCACAATAACAAACAAACAACAGTCTTCCTGAAGCCAGGTAGAGTAGCTTGGATCTGTAGTTGCAGCTACTCAGGAGGCTGAAGCAGGGGAATCACTCGAGCCCAAGAGTTCTAGGTCAGCCTGGGCAACATAGCAAGACCCTGTCTCAAAACAAACAAAAAACCTTAACACCAAGAGGTTTAGGGATGTAAGCTGGGCGTAGTGGCACACTCCTGTAATCCCAGGGGCTCAGGAGGCTGAGGAAGGAGGATCACGAGTTCAAAGCCAGCCTCAGCAACGGCGAGGCGCTAAGCAGCTCAGTGAGACCCTGTCTCTACATAAAAAACAAAATAGGGCTGGAGATGTGGCTCAGTGGTCGAGTGCCCCTGAGTTCAATCTCCAGTACCAAAAAAAAAAAAAAAAAAAAAAGAAGAAGAAGAAGAAGAAGTAGTTTAGGGATATAGCTCAGTAGATGTGTAAGGCCCCAGGTTCATTCTCTGGTTGAAACAAAACAAAACAAAATACCTTCCCACAGAAAAAATGTCAGTCCCTATTTTTTTCCCCTTTTTTGAAGTAAATGGGAACTGACCCAGGGGCCCTCTACCACCAAGTTACATCCCCAGCCCTTTTCATTTTTTATTTTGAGACAAAGTCTCATTAAATTGCCCAGGCTGTCATTGAACTTGTGATCTTCTTGCCTCAGCCTCCTGAGTTGCTGCGATTACTGGTGTGTGCCCAACACCAAGCCCCAAATGGTCTTGACAGTAAATTCTATCAAACACCTATGGAAGAAATAATACCATCGAATATTTATAAACCCTCCTCAGCAGTTCACCTCTTCGGGTAACAACCTAGAGAAGCTTCCGTGCATTGGAAGACACACAAATGTTGAACGAGCTCTGCTCATAAAGCCACAGATAAGAGAATGTAGAATATGTGGTATAAACTATGAGAATGAACTATAACTTTATGAAGCAATATCTATGTTTCTTAAAACACATTGAGTGGAAAAAAGCAGATCCCTGAAGATTACATACAGTGTCATACAATTTACACAAACCTCAAACACAAGTGAAAATATGCATGTGGGGAAACACTGTGATTTTTATATGAAAACACAAAAGCAAGGCTATTTAGAATGGTTACCTCTTGAGTGGAATGGAAGTTATATTAGCTCAGATTGCCATGAAAAAAATACAATTGATTAGGTGGCTGAAACAATAGACTTATTTTCTCTCACTTTTGGAATTAGAAGTACGAGATCAAGGTGTTGGCAGGGTTGGTTTCTGGTAAGGCCTTTGTTCCTGGTTGACAGGAGTCTTCTTCTTCTTCTTCTTTTTTGGTACTGAGGATTGAACTCAGGGACACACGACCTCTGAGCCACATCCTCAGCCCTTTTTTGTGTTTCATTTAGAGATAGGGTCTCACTGAGTTGCTTAGCGCCTTGCCCTTGGTGAGGCTGGCTTTGAACTCGTGATTCTCCTGTCTCAACCTCCCAAAGTGCTGGGATTATAGGCATGTGCCACTGCTTGGCTTTGGTAGTAGTCTTCTCACCATGTCCTCACATGGCCTTTCCTCAGCACTGGACTGGGAGAGCAAGCTCTGGTTTCTTCCTCTTCTTATAAGGACACTAATCCTAGGGGATTATGGCTCTATTTTATGACCTTGTTTAACCTTAATTACCTCCTCACAGACCCTATCTCTAAATACAGTTGCAAAAGGGGTTAGGGTTTCACTATATTAATTGGGAGCAGGGGTTGGGCACAATTCAGTCCTTAGCAGAGAAGAATAAAATAATAAGAATCATATATGCAGATGCAAGTTACTTGTGATATATGAGTTGGGTGGTGAATTAGTTTTTATGATTTATAGCATATATATTACATGTAGTCTTTGTATAAAGAATTATATTTAAAGCCTGGTGCAATGGCACACACCTGCAATCCCAGCAATTTGGGTGTCTGAGGCAGGAGGGTTGCAACTTAAGGCCAGCATCAGCAATTTAGCAAGACCCTAAGCAACTTAGTGAGACTCTGTTTCAGAATAAAAAACAAAAAGGGCTAGGAATATAGCCCAAGGAGAAGCACCCTTGGGTTAAATCTCTAATACAAAAAAATATTTTAAAGATGAACATTAATGAACTATAGGTATATTTATGATAATGACACTAAAAATCAAATCATAAAGCTTACATTTATAAGTGGGCTTTTCTGCATTAATGAAAGGTTTTTTTTGGTACGGGGGATTGAATTCAGGGTACTGTACCACTGAGCCACATCCCCAGCCCTATTTTGTGTTTTATGTAGAGACAGGGTCTCACTGAGTTGCTTAGCGCCTCGCCGTTGCTGAGACTGGCTTTGAACTTGCAATTCTCCTGTCTCAGCCTCCCAAAGTGCTGGGATTACTGACGTGTACCACCACTCCGGCTTGCATTTATGAAAGTTTTAAAGCAACATTTGAAGAAAAGCAAGAACAAACTGGGTGCTGTGGGGCATACCTGTATGGCCCACAACTTGAGAGGCTGAGGCTGGAGGATTACCAGTTTAAGGCCAGCCTCAGCAATTTAGCTGAGACTTTTTGTTTTTTAACCAGGGATTGAACTCAGGGTACTCAACCACTGAGCCACATCCTCAGTCTTATTTTGTGTTTTATTTAGAGACAGGGTCTCACTGAGTTGCTTAGTGCCTCGCCGTTGCTGAGGCTGGCCTTGAACTCACAATTCTCCTGTCTCAACCTCCCAAAGTCCTAGGATTACAGGTGTGCACCACCGCGCCCAGTTTAGCTGAGACTCTTTCAAAAAAAAAAAATTTTTTTTTTCCGTACTGGAGATTGAACTCAGGGCATTCAACCACTGAGCCACATCCCCAGCCCTATTTTGTGTTTTATGTAGAGACAGGGTCTCACTGAGTTGCTTAGCGCCTCGCTGTTGCTGAGGCTGGCTTTGAACTTGCGATTCTCCTGTCTCAGCCTCCCTAAGTGCTGGGATTACAGGCATGCGCCACCGCACCCAGCTTTTCAAAAAATTTATAAGAGGGCTGGGGACGGATGTAGCTCAATGGTAGAGCACTCCAGGGTCCAATTCCCAGTATTGCAAACAAATAAACAAACAACAAAACAACAACAACCAAGGAAAGGTGTCTGAGGCCCTGGATTCAGTCCTCAGCACTATGAAAGAAGAAGGGGGGGGGGGGAGGAGCGGGAGGAAGAAGAGGAGGAGGAGGAGGGGGAAGAGAAAATGAGGAAAAAGAAGAGGAAGAGGAAGAAGAAGGGGACAACGACGAAGAAGAAGAACAAACAGCAGCAGCAGCAGCAGCTGGGTTGGTGGAATAGGGAAGAAGAGCTCCATACACATGCAGGGAACTTCAGAGGTGCAGGTAAAATCCAGTTTCCTGTTCTGCGAGGAGAGAATATGGATGTTCATTTGATTGGAGTACAATCCTTTAAACTTTACTCTCCTTACATATGATATATATAACAGGAAAATTAAAAAATAAAAAACAAGAAAGGAGAGGGTAAAACAAAGTCAATATGACAAGGAAAAGAGGTTAAAGAAACAAAGCCAGTTAATAATTCAATGATCCAGCCGGGCGCAGTGGAGCACACCTGTAATCCCAGCACTTAGGGAGGCTGAGACAGGAGGATCACGAGTTCAAAGCCAGCCTTAGCAATGGCAAGGCGCTAAGCAACTCAGTGAGACCCTGTCTCTACATAAAACTCAAAATAGGGCTGGGGATGTGGCTCAGTGGTCAAGTGCCCCTGAATTCAATCCCCAGTATTACTACTACTACTACTACTAAAAAATAATAATAATTCAAAGATCCAACCTGTGCCAAAAGAGATCCACAGAGATCATATCTTGGATTACTTTATTCATGAAATTTGAATTAATTGTGTAATTTTATTATTTCATTCATTATAATATCATTAAAATAATTTCTGAAGAAGAAAAGTGAATAGCCCTTAATTCTATAGCCTTTTTCTTATCTTTTTAGTAGACTGATAGCATATAGATTCACATCCATTGATCCAGGAGAGAACTCTCTCCACCAAAGATTCATTACCATTTCTTTTGACGCCCTCTTTTCTCTTTTATCACCATATCCTGCTCTGATTCATACTTGACAAATTTGTCCAGGGTCATTTATGATGTGTCTGTTCTTTCTCTTTTACCTTTTTTCATAACTTGATACCCTCTGGGAGGGGCCTGAAGAGGTGAAACCCCCTTTCCATTCATCGAGGCCATTCTTTTTCTGGCCACCAGGGGGCAACCATAAACTCGATTATTTTTGCTTGCTGTTGTCCCTCATGGTTTACCACCTCCAGGTCAGAGGAGAAAGTTGCTTGATTTATCAGGTAAGCTTTGTAAAAAGCTATTTAAAATTTTTTGTTTCTGGTTTCTACATTACGTCTGTCTTTCTTTATTTTTTTTGGTACCAGGGATTGAACTCAGGGGCACTCGACCACTGAGCCACATCCCCCCCCCCCATTTTGTGTTTTATGTAGAGACAGGGTCTCACTGAGTTGCTTAGCGCCTCCCCATTGCTGAGGCTGGCTTTGAACTCGCAATTCTACTGTCTCAGCCTCCCTAAGTGCTGGGATTACAGGTGTGCACCACCGTGCCTGGCTTGTCTTTCTTCTTATCCTTCCCTTTGATTTTCTCTTGCCCATATGCATGCTCCTAATAGGTTCTCTAAGCTAGCAAAGCAGTCTTCCAAGACCTGTTTCTCTCAGGACAACTGTCATCTTTTTTTTTTTTTTTCTGCATAGGAGGTAGGAGTCTGCTTTTTTTTTTTTGGTACCAGGGATTGAACTCAGGGGCACTCAACCACTGAGCCACATCCCCAGCCCTATTTTGTGTTTTATGTAGAAACAGGGTCTCACTGAGTTGCTTAGTGCCTCGCCGTGCTGAGGCTGGCTTTGAACTTGCAATTCTCCTGTCTCAGCCTCCCAAAGTGCTGGGATTACAGGCATGTGCCACCACACCTGGCTTGCTCATACTTCTTCTTTTTTTTGACTTTTCCAGTGAATTTTTTTTTAAATATTTTTTTAGTTGTTGATAGATCTTTATTTTATTCACTTATTTGTATGTGGTGCTGAGGATCGAACTCAGTGCCTCACACGTGCTAGGCAAGCACTCTACCACTGAGCTACAACCCCAGCCCCTTCCATTGAATTTGTATTAGTTAAATCATGATTCAGGTTCCTAGGGTAGGAACTACCAAGTATCCAGGGCCGCCTTTACCACCCTGGGAGAAGGACAGAAGATAGGAGAGGCAGGGTGGAACCAGTTCAGATCCTCCCAGGAAATGTGCCTTCTGCCTGGTGGTCATCCCAAGTAGAGACCCAGGATATGGGGCAGAGGAACTTGTACACATGATGGTACCACTCACACACAGAGACATCACCCCCTTTCGTGGTCATTGCCTTCTGGTAGCAGTGGAAGTCCAGGTAGTTCTGCCAGCAATTCCTGGTCTGGTTCTGGTTGGGGAAGCTGCTGTCAAAAGGGGCAGTCTTACAGTTCTTGATTTTGGTCTTCATGTCTTCTGCCATGATGCTGACTCCTAAACACGCCCCTGAAGCTGCTCACAGCTCAATGTGACCCCCAGTGTCAGACAGGTTGCTCGTACTTCTTGTTTGAACATCCACCACTGGAAGAATCACGGCACAACACAGTGACTCCAGAAACTTCAGCTCATTCTTTTTAGTGTATCAGTCAGATGGTCAAAAGTTAAAATGGGAGGATGACAAGTTCAAGGCCAGCCTCAGCAACTTAGCTAGGCCCTAAGTAACTTAGCAAGACCCTGTTTGAAAATTAAAACAATAAAAATAAAAAAAATGAAGAGTGGAGCATGGTGGAGCACATCTGTAATCCCAGTGACTCCAGGGGCTGAGGCAAGAGGATTGCAAGTTCAAGGTCAGTCTGAGCAACTCAACAAAGCCCTAAGCAACTTAGTAAGACCCTTCCTCAAAAGAAATAAAATAAAAAGGGCTGGGGCTGTAGCTCGGCCATCTTCAAGAGAAGCCATCTTCTCTTGGAAGCGATCTATTATAGTTCCTGTGCTGTCAGTCAAAAGTCAAAAGTTGACCCTGAGGTGACTTTCAGGAAACTTCCCTGGAACCCCCAATAAAACTGGAGGACAGGAGGGGTGTGCTGTTTGTTTCTGAGAGGACCTCCTGTCTCCCTTGAGAGTGTCCTGTTTTATCCTTTCCTCTTCCCTTTTAATAAACTCATAAAAAAAAAAAAAGAATTGAAATGCTTTGGAGATCCAAAGCTATTAGAAGCCAAGGCTTGGCTCTTAGAAGAGCAGTTACCCTGAAAACATTTTTCTTTTTTGGTGGTAGAGGGGGTTGATTGTAGGGGTGCTCTGCCACTGAGCTGCATCCCCAGCCCTTTTTATTTTTTTATTTTGAGGCAGAGTCTCTAAATTGTTCAGGTTGTCCTCAAACTTGTAATCCTCTTGCGTCAGCTTCCTGAATCACTGGGTGTAGGTGCATGGGTTTTTGACCCACAATGTGTTGTGACAATAATATTACCATGCTGTTTTTCTACATGACTCAGAACCTGGCTTTGGAGATGCCAACTGATGTCCAAACTTGTGTTGAATGATGAAATAAGTGCTTTATTTTCCTGAGGACTATGTTGGAGGGAAAAAACTATGCCTCATTGCTTTGTTCTTACACCTCCTATATCTGTGAAGAAATACACTTTTGGTCTTACCTAGTGATTTTGAGATCTGGAAGAGTGTGCAGGTGGTGAATCTGTGGAGCCTTCCTCAGAAGGGAGGAAAGGAGATTTTGGATGGAGATTTGACCCACCCACTGCTTTGAGCTCATGGGTCTCTTATTTTAATCACGAAGCCTTCTTTGGTTTTAGGTGGAAAGGAATTTAAGAACAAGATTTGTTGGTAGGCTTGGGGATATAACTCAGTGGTAGAGAGCTTGCCTAGTATTCATAGGACCCTGGGTTTGATTCCTAGTTCCACAAACACACATCTCTTGTACTTATGTACAGGCTGTTCTGAGAAGTCAAATTAGATTGAACTCAGGGGGGCTTTACGACTGAGTTACATTCCCGGCCCTTTTTTTTTTTTGGTACCGGGGATTGAACTCAGGGGCACTCAACCACTGAGCCACATCCCCCGCCCTATTTTCTGTTTTATGTAGAGACAGGGTCTCATGAGTTGCTTAGTGCCTTGCCATTGCTGAGGCTGGCTTTGAACTTGCGATTCTCCTGTCTCAGCCTCCCTAAGTGCTAGGATACAGGCTTGCACCACCGCGCCCAGCTCCCGGCCCTTTTGTAAAACTTTATTTTGAGTCAGGCATAGTGGTGCATGCCTATAATCCCAGTGGCTCAGAGATCTGAGGCAGGAGGATTGCAAGTTTGAGACCAGACTGTGCAATTTAGCAAGGCCTTTAGCAATTTAGTGAGAACCTGTCTCAAAATAAAAATAAACAGGGCTGGGGATGTGGCTTAGTGGTTAAGCACCCCTGGATTCAATCCCTGCTATCAAAACCAAATACACCCCCCCCAAAAAAAAAACCCCTTTATTTTGAGACAGGGTCTCATTAAGTTGCCCAGGCTGGTCTTGAATTTGCAGTTAATCCTTCTGCCTCAGCCTCCTGAGTGACTGGGATTACAGGTGTGCATCAGCATGCCTTAAAAAAAAAAAAAAAAAAAAAAAATCCTGGGCACAGTAGCACATGCCTGTAACCCCAGTGGCTCGGGAAGCTAAGGCAGGAGGATCACAAGTTCAAAGCTAGCCTCAGCAAAAAGCGAGGCGCTAAGCAAATCAGTAAGACCTTGTCTCTAAATAAAATACAAAATACGGCTGGGAATGTAGCTCAGTGGCAGAGTGCCCCTGAGTTCAATCCCTGGAATCCCCGCCCCCCCAAAAAAATTAGCCAAAGAAGATATACAGATGGCAAATAAGCATATAAAAAGATGCTCAATAGGGCTGGGGTTGTGGCTCAGTGGTAGCGTGCTCGCCTAGCATGCGTGAGGCACTGGGTTTGATCCTCAGCACCGCATATAAATAATAAATGAATAAAATAAAGATCCATCAATGGGGCTGGGTTGTGGCTCAGTGGTAGAACACTTGCCTCGCAAGTGTGAGGCACTGGGTTCGATTCTCAGCACCACATAAAAACAAGTAAAAACAAAATAAAGGTATTAAAATATTTAAAAAAAAAAAAAAAGATCCATCAACAACTAAAAAAATTAAAAAAAAAAAAGATGCTCAATATAAAACATCATCAGCTGGGAGCCTTGGCACAAGGCTGAGACAGGAGAATTGCGAGTTCAAAGCCAACCTCAGCAATGGTGAAGCACTAAGCACTGTCTCTACATAAAACACAAAATAGGGTTGGGGAAGTGGCTCAGTGGTCGAGTACCCCTGAGTTCAATCCCCAGTACCAAAAAAAAAAAAAATTGTACAGTCTCTTTGGAAGACTGGAATTCTATAGTCTCTCTAGTGTTTTCATAAAATTAAACAAAGTTTTACAATATGATTCAGTTATTACCCTCCTATTTACCTAAAAGAGTTGAGAACTTACATCTACACAAAAACCTGCATATATGTTTATAAGCAGTTTTACTCATAATTGCCAAAAATTAATAGTTTAATGGATAAACCATGGTATATCCATATAATGAAATGTTATTCCACGCTAAATAGAAGTGAACTACACTAAGCTAGAAAAAGATACTGCTGAGGGAAAGAAGTCAGTCTGAAAAGGCTACATACTATGTGATTCCAACTATATAACACTCTGGAAAAGGCAACTGACAGTGGTTTCCTGAGGTTGGAAAGGATTGGAGGGAAGAATAGATAGGTGGAGCATAGATTATTAGAGCAGCAAGACAATTCTGTTTGATATGATAATAGGGGATGTGTGACATTATACATTTGGCAAAACCCACAGAATTATAAACAAAAACCTCAGAGTGATGCAAAGTATTATTTATAGGGGCAACTGGTTGGGGGAGAATTAGTACATGGGAACTCTGTTATTTTATGTTTTTTTGTAGACCTAAAATTGCTCTAATAAATACTTTATTAATTAATTAAAATAACAAAAAAAACCTGACAGACTCACTGGGTGTAGATCTCAGTTTCCTCTCTCCCTTTTTTCTTGTTTTTTGGTACCAGGGATTGAACTCAGGGGCACTTCATCACTGAGCCACATCCCCAGCCCTTTCTTATATTTTGTTTAGAAACAGGGTCTCGCTGAGTTGCTTAGTGCCTCACTTTTGTTGAGGCTGGCTTTGAACTCCTGATTCTCCTGCTTCAGCCTTCTGAGCACTGGCTCCACTATCTGTCACTCTAGTGACAGAATTTTGACAGACATTCAATCTGATGGATCAAATTTGGTCTTTTGTTATTTTGCTTTGTATTTCCTTGCATATTACTTCGGCTGAGGATCTTTTCCAGATTGTTGGACTTTCTAAGTTTTCTTGTTATGATTTGGTCTGCCTGTTCTGTTCTTGTCTGTTTTCCCAGTTGATTGATTTCTGGTCCCTGTGTTGGGGCCTCATGCATGCTAGAGAAGCACTACACCACTGAGCTACACCCCAGCCCTATTGTTCATCTTTTGATCGTGAATTTGTAGAACTTAAGGAATTTTAGCATATTAACACTCCATTTTGTGTGTTGAGAATGTTTTGTCACAATCTGTCATCGCTGTCTGAACTTGACATTGTCTCATCCCACAGGAAATTTCAAGTTTGGAAAGGAACTGGTTGGAAACTTACTTCTGGGGAGACATAATCTCAGCCACCCCTCTAGGTACAGCCCATGCTCTGGCCAGCCTTACCCTTTCTGCTCCTGATTTTTTAAAAAAATATTTATTTTTTAGTTGTAGGTGGACAGAATATCTTTATTTTATTTTTATGTGGTGCTGAGGATCGAACCCAGTGCCTCACACGTGCTAGGCGAGCACTCTACCACTGGACCCCGAGCTCTTTGGTCCAGCATGTACACCAAGGCTTCTTCTGGCCATGTTCTGAGTCTGGCATGGTTTTATCTAATGGGATGAACCTGGTTAAAGAGATTAGCAAGATGTCTTGTGGATCCCACGTTTAATCTGCTGCGTTCAGGCTACTGCTTGGCTGGGAACGGTGCTGCAGAAACGACACCCCAGACTTGCCCCTGCTACCATTCCTGAGTTAACAGGGGTCCCAGGCTAGGGGGCCCAACATGGGCAACCCCAAGAGCAGCTCCCTGCAGCTCGGGCAGTCTGTACCTTTCTCAAGGCCCTGAATAGTCAGCCCCTGGGCTCACTCAGGTTAGGAGTGGGAGCTGTGCTGCGGGAGGTTGTCTCGATTGCATTTGGCAAGGATGGCGCTGATGAAAGTCAGATTTGACCAGAAGAAGCGGGTCAAGTTGGCCCAAGGGCTCTGGCTCATGAACTGGCTCTCCGTGTTGGCTGGCATCATCCTCTTCAGTTTAGGGTTGTTTCTGAAGATTGAACTCCGAAAGAGAAGTGATGTGATGAATAATTCAGAGAGCCATTTTGTGCCCAACTCCTTGATAGGGGTGGGGATGTTGTCCTGTGTCTTCAACTCTCTGGCTGGCAAGATCTGCTATGATGCTCTGGACCCTGCCAAGTATGCCAAATGGAAGCCCTGGCTGAAGCCGTACCTGACCATCTGTGTCCTCTTCAACATTGCCCTCTTCCTCGTGGCTCTCTGCTGTTTTCTGTTGCGGGGCTCCCTGGAAAGCACCCTGGCCCAAGGACTCAAGAATGGCATGAAGTACTATCGGGACACAGACACTCCTGGCAGGTGTTTCATGAAGAAGACCATGGACCTGCTGCAGATCGAGTTCAAATGCTGCGGCAACAATGGCTTTCGGGACTGGTTTGAGATTCAGTGGATCAGCAACCGCTACCTGGACCTTTCCTCCAAAGAAGTCAAAGAGTGAGTAGCCTCTAGTCCTGGGGCCAGAACTATGTGGGGACACTGAGGCCCAGGCCTCTGATTCCCCACCCCATCCAGTCCCTTTTCCTCTATATTGGGTACATAATTTATTACTATGTTATGAGGGGGCATTAGGTTGGATCACATGCAATTGCCATTATCTTAGCCCCTTTGGCCCGTGAAAATGGCAGCTTCATACAGTTTAACCTAATGTTTGGCTGAGGTGGAAGGAAGGTGTCGAGTTATATAAGCTGCTTGAATAAAAATCCCTAGGAGGGAGGCACAGTCAGGTATGTGTGTACACTTCATACTGCAGGAATGGGGTCATTCGTGGTTCACATATATTGAGACATTTGGTACTACTTGTCTCTTTAATCAAAGGAAATAAATTCAGTCCCAGAAGTTTAAAATTCCTGATAAATTCTCTGGCTTTCCAACCTTTGAATCCTGAGCATCCACTCCCAAGTTATTGTTCTTAGATATGGTGGAATCTAATCAATACTATTACCTCTATGGGTATGGGGCAGAGGCTGGGAGCAGGCAGAGCTGGGCTGTAGTTCTCGCTGGAGGCCTTGGGCAAGTCACTTGCTGCTGTGGGTCTTTGCTTGCTCATCTTTCAAATAAATGTAGGTGATCATGGATCTCACCTCTTAGCTCTATGTAGAGCCTGGCATACAGCAAATGCTCATTAAATGCCTGCTGGTGTTTACTTCTTAAATCATGATAGTGCAATATGGTCAAGTATTTCTTTTCTTTTTTTTGGTACTGGAGATTGAACTCAGGGGCACTCAACCACTGAGCCACATCCTCAGCCCTATTTTGTGTTTTATGTAGAGACAGGGTCTCACTGAGTTGCTTAGCGCCTCGCCGTTGCTGAGGCTGGCTTTGAACTCGCGATTCTCCTGTCTCAGCCTCCCTAAGTGCAGGGATTACAGGCGTGCGCCACTGCGCCTGGCTATGGTCAAGTATTTCTAAGGTATTCTTGGCATATATAAAAAGGAAATCCTGTAGGGGCTGAGGAGAGGTGTTGGTGAGAGAGAATCTCAGCATGTGTGTTCACGATGACAGCCTGTGTACTGACGCCAGGGGACTGCTCTTCCCAGAAGACATACCTTGGTGGGTCTAGAGTGACTGTCCAGGGAAGGGCAGCCTGTCCTGAGCCTCTGGCTCTCCTCATTTCTTTTGCCCAACTCTCTGCTATGCTGTTTATACAAGTGGTTGATACAAGTGGTTTTTCATCTGCGTAAGCCTGGCAAGTCCCGGGGGACTAGAATGGGAGGCCTGGGGCACACCAGCAGTGAGACATGCTTGAAGTCCAAATACCATGACTGACTTCAGAGGGCTGAGTTAGCTCCCTGCAGAGGGAAGGAAGTCACAGTGAAGGTCACTGCTTGGGATTTTGTTTTCTCTGTGGATAGAGATTACTGCTACAAATCCTTAGGCTGAGGAGAGGATTATAAATAGCTCTGTCCCTCCTAGATGACAGGTCTGCAGGGACAGCATAAGGTGGCATGATTTACATAAGTCACCCCAGGAGGTGGTGAAGCCAGAGCGGGTGTGAGAGGCCAATGCCAGAACCAGCTTTTGTGAGCAGATCTTTGTTTTCTGCATAGGGTCAGTCTCCTGAGAGACACATAAAAATGGCTCTGTAGCCAGGTGCAGTGGTGCACGCCTGTAATCCCAGCACTTTGGGAGGCTGTGACAGTTCAAAGCCAGCCTCAGCAACGGCGAGGCGCTAAGCAACTCAGTGAGACCCTGTCTCTAAATAAAACACAAAATAGGGCTGGGGATGTGGCTCAGTGGTCGAGTGCCCCTGAGTTCAATCTCCAGTACCATGAAAAAAAAAGGGCTCTGTAACCCCAAGTCCCTTTTTGTTCTAGAGTGGAGAAATTACCTAGGTTGCTCTATTCCCAGTGACCAATGGATCCAAAACTTCAGGCAAATATTTAGCTTACTCAAAACTACCTCAATGCCTATACCAACTTGTTAGAGTGAAATTATCCTGACTCCATTGACTTGGACAAAAATTTCTCTATTACCTCCACACAAAAATAAGAGGATGATACTAATGAGAGGAACAAAAACAGGAAAAGAAATTCAAACAAGATTCTTACCAACAGGGGCTTGGATTGTGGCTCAGTGGTAGAGCGCTTGCCTTGCATGCGTGAGGCACTGGGTTCGATCCTCAGCACTACATAAAAAAAAAAATAAATAAAAATAAAGGTATTATGTCCATCTACAACTAAAAAATATATTTAAAAAAAGATTCTCACCAACAACTGACTGATGGCTTTAATTTTTTCACATTTCGTCTGGTCTTGTTAGCAGTGACATCATAACGTAGTGTAATCATAGTATAAATGCAATTGGGTATTCCATTTTGTTATCTGATTTATAACATTTGCATAATGTTTACAATGATCCTGTTTAATGGTTGCATACTATTTCACTGAATGAATGTGCACACTTAGGCATTTAGGTTGTTCTTATTTGTGTCTATTATAAGTAACACTAGGATTGGTATCTTTGAGTCTTGTGCTTCTGTCTGTCTCTGTTCTCTTAGGCTAAATTTCCAGGAAGGAAGTGTACCTGTTGGCTTCCTCTTTCCACAAGGCTGGTCTTAAGATACAATTGTAGAACTGAAATCTCTTTCTCCTTTATGGAATCTCTAATGATGTCACATGATAGAGGAATTGCTTGTGCTTCTAAGGGTACAACCTCATAGGGTCACCTGTGCACAGACTCTTAAATTAATCACCAGTAGGCAATGTCCAGGAGGGGAGGAAGGCTCCTGGGGTTCTGTTTAGAAAGCTTACTGAAATTATAACTGCCTGGGGCCAGCACCTTGGATCCAGTGAGCACAGTTCTTAACTGTGATGGAAAAAACTAGGGAAGGAAGGAATGAGAATGCACAGTGATGCTTATTTTCACTTCAAATGATGCTAAGGGTTTTTTTTTTTTTTCTGTTTATATATATGTTTTAAATAATGTTATTGTATTTTTTAAAAAATTTTTTAGTTGTTGATGGACACAACGTCTTTATTTTATTGCTTTGTATGTGGTGCTGAGGATCGAACCCAGGGCCTCACGCATGCGAGGCCGGCGCTCCACCGCTGAGCCCCAGCCCCTCTGTTTATATTTCGACCCCTTCATTTAGGAGGGTCAATACGTTCATGCAACAAAGCTGGCTCCCGAAAATGCTCGCTTGAAAGCCAAAGGTCTATTCATTTACCCTTGACATTTCAACACTGAAAAGTGGTAAGCATTTATCTTTTTCTGGAATTTCTTAGCAGCATCCTCGTTCTAGGATTCTGATGGACAAGAGATGGGGCCTAGTGGGAGGCAGGGAGAAGAAGCAGTTATCATCCACCAAGATCTTTTGGGGAGGAATTCTCCTTTTTACCTTTCCCTACCAAATCTGGATGTGACAGCAAAAAGGCTGAGGTGAGCCTCATGTCCCTGAGGACTTGAGCCTGAGGACTTTAGGGAGGTACAGGAGTGGCGAGCTGGTCAGAGGGTTGCTGGTCTGGAGACTATGCACATGGAGCCTCAGTAGAGGCTGGTACTGCCTGTGGGCTGCGTGATTTCTGGTCACTTCAAGCTCTGTCACTGGAGCAGCTCTGTTCATTCCATGCAAGGCACACCTAGCTGGACCAGGACAGGGAAGGCTGAGGTGGGCATATTCCAGCATTCCTAGTCCAGCTCTTGTCAGGGGAGCTGGGTTCCTGTACTGGGTTCTCCTGGCACCAGGGATGGAGCATGAGGCCTCAGAAAGCAGAGAGGTGGGTAGTTTTTGAAGATTTTTTTTCCAAGGGATTGGTGAATGAATGTTTGTTCACTGACTGGCAGAAACCTCAAATTATTCAGGCTGCTTTGTGGGGGGCTCTCATCTTTTTATCTTCTTCCTGATTTTCTATGGCTTGTTCTCTATTTCCTTCCCAAGAGAAACAGTGAGTGGGTAAGCAGAGAAGATACAGGATAAAAAAAACATCCGTGTGGCGCATGCCTGTAATCCTAGCAGCTTGGGAGGCTGAGGCAGGAGGACTGAGAGTTCAAAGCCAGCCTTAGCAATTTAGTGAGGCCCTAAGCAACTCAGTGAGACCCTGTCTCTAAATAAAATACAAAACAGGCCTGTGGATGTGGCTCAGTGGTTAAGTACCCCCACGTTCAATCCCTGGTACCAAACCAAACCAAACCAAAAAACATCTATGGATTCTGACTGGATTCCAGCACTTTTGTGCCAGTTCTCAGGTAATCACAACGTGGTCCCATGGCTTCCAGGTAAGGGCAAATGGGGTAGTTACCATGCTTTAACTTTCTGTGTTTCCTTCCCTCCCCAGGCTGGTGGCCAGGAAAAGGGGGCACTGTCTCAGCTGTAATTGGTGAAGGCCCTGAGAGGGAGGAGAGAAGTCCAGAGACAGTGCCTTTGTAGGCCTGCGTCCTTAGAGCCAGTCAGATTTGTAGTTCTCCTCCTGTTTTTTTTTTTCTTTTTCTTTTTCTTTGTACCAAGGATTGAACCTGGGGGCACTCAACCTGAGCCACATCCCCAGTCCTTTTTAAATTTTATTTAGAGACAGGGTCTCACTGAGTTGCTTAGGGCTTTGCTGAGTTTCTGAAACTGGCTTTGAACTCGAGATCCTCCTGCCTCAGCCTCCCAAGCTGCTGGGATTACAAGCATGTACCACTATGCCCAGCTTCAACCTATGTTTTTTGTTTTTGTTTTACTAGTATTTGGGATTTCACAGACTTCACATATACTTGGCAAAACTCTACCACTGAGTTATACCCCCATCCCTTTTTATTTTGAGATAGTCTTGCTAAACTTGCTGAAGCTGGCCTTGAATTTATAATCCTCTTGCCTCAGCCTCCAGAATGCCTGGGATCACAGGTGTGTGCCATGGTGCCTGACTTCGATCAGTATTTCTTTCATTTTTAGGGCTGTGTCTTCTCCATCAAACTGGGATGCCCTCAGAGAGAAGCCCATTCTAGCACAGGGGAGGTGGGCCAAGCCTGATAGAGGTAGGTCTTCCCTGAGCCGCCAGCTGCTCACACCTCGGGAGCACCTCCACAGCCCAGAAGCACTGCTTTGTTTATGCAGGGCCTGCCCTCCTTCCAGCCACAGATTAAGGCCCCACTTACCTCTTAAGACAAAGCCAGGCAGAGAAGAGCTCCTTAGGTGATGAGCTGGCTATTTATAAACAGCAAGCATTTCCCAGGCTTCAATTTTTTTCTCTATTTGGGGGTCACAGAGTTTGTGGCATATTGACTATAAGGCCTATACTAGCCTACTCCCCATAGCCAAGCCACATAGAGCCTGGGCAAATCATCACATCAGAGCTTTTTCCAGGGAAACAAATAATTTAGTAGATGCACCAACAAATCAATAAGGAAAGATGTAGGGAAATAAGTGGGAAGGAAAGGAGGTCACAGGAGTATAACTGACAGTGAGTCAACCCCAATCTAGGCTAGCTGAGCGGCAGCTGGAGAACCTTGCCGACTCCCTCCACCTTTCTGAGCCTCAGTTGTGCCATCTGGGAAATGAGAATGTAAGTGTGGAGATGTGGTACAGGTACAATAGTACACACAGAGCACCTGGAATACAGCAAGGTCTTAGTATTTCCTTTAAGATTTCTTTTTTAAAAAAATTTTATTTTATTTTTTTAAAATTTTTTGGTACTGGGGATTGAACTCAGGGGCACTCGACCACTGAGCCACATCCCCAGCCCTACTTTGTGTTTTATGTAGAGACAGGGTCTCACTGAGTTGCTTAGCGCCTTGTTGTTGCTGAGGCTGGCTTTGAACTCGTGATTCTCCTGTCTCAGCCTCCCTAAGTGCTGGGATTACAGGCTTGAGCCACCGTGTCCGGCTAGCCAGCAAGTATCTTACAGCACCTGAGTCCTACTGGGCTTGAGTTCTGCACTAGGCCGACCTCAGTGAGAATCCCATGTGGCATTTGCCCTCAAAGATCAGATACCACGGGCCGGGATTGTAGCTCAGCGGTAGAGCGCTTGCCTCGCATGCGTGAGGCCCTGGGTTCGATCCTCAGTACCACATACAAAGCAATAAAATAAAGACATTGTGTCCATCTACAACTAAAAAAATATTAAAAAAAAAAAAAAAAAAGATCAGATACCACGGCTGGTAGAGCCTATGCCACCAGCTCACAAGTGACTGCACTCCCAGGATATTGTGTGGTCTGTTCTGATCACGACCCGGTGTAAGCTCCCCAGGCACATGTGCTGCATGGGATGGCTCCTGCTCTGCCACCACCCATGGAGCTAGCCTTTGCAAATGAACTCACGTTTATTGTGCATCTCCTCCGTCCCAGGCATTCTTCAAGCATTTCATACAATCTCATGTCGACTCCACTTTACAGACTGAGAAACTAAGGCAGGGAGAGGTTAATGAACTTATCCAGAGGAATGGAGCAGGTCTGAGAGAGAGCCAGGAGTCAAACCCAGATGCTCCTATCTCTGCTTACATCACTGTGCCACCAGAGCCACCCATTCTCCAGGCAGTGGGTCTTGCCCATGAAGCAGTAGGTCTTGCCCATGAACTGCAGGCCATGTGGAAATATGATCACCACATCCCAGCCCACACGCAGCCTTCCTGAAGTCTTAATCTCCATGGATGGACCTATACAGGCAGTTCATAGAAAAGGGACAATTGAGTAATAAACATATGAAAAGATGTTCAACTTCTCTCATAATGAGAAGGTACTATTTTTATTCTATCAGACCTGTGTGGGTGTGGCCATGAAGGGCTGGCTCTCACAAGCATGGCTGTAGAGCACTCTAAAGGGAGAAATAAGGGAGGGAGCTGGCAGGATCACCCTTAGATGCAGAAATATCTCATCTAGAAATTTACCACTAGATATATTCACAATATGTACAGCGACCCAGGTCCATGTTTGCATTAACAGGAGAATGGGAAAGACCCAAACTGCTGTCAGTAGGGAATGGAACAGAACCCCACAGAAACCCTGTGGGCCATTTTCACAGTAGGAATATCACACAGCCCATTAAAAGAGCAACAAAGATCCAGGACCATCTCCATTGGCAGGTGTGAAAAGACTTCTAAGAAACTGCTAAGGGAAAAAGGAAACATTCAAGGCAGTATGTATATAATGTTACCTTCCAGGTTAAAGAAAACAACACACAAAACAGGAAAAATACCATTTGCAAAGTTGGTGTTTGGTTGTCCATGCATGAAGCATCTCTGGATGGACAGGCAAAGTGGCCACAGTGGTGGGACCTGGAAGCAAGACAAGGAAGGGAGAAGTGTTTTGTATTAAAGAGATTTTATTTAGAAGCTAAACATGGACATCTTTTTGAAGAATATAATCACCATTTTCAATGAACCTTATTAAAAATAATGACTATTTTACAAAATGGCATGCTTTCTATTCTTGGGTTTCAAAAGTCTATTGCTATTAAGTAATGCATAGCTCACAGGGAGCTTTTTCACTTGAGACAAAATGTACACAGATGAGTGTGCAAATATTGTGTGCAGCTGGATGAATTTTGCACATTCAGGTCAGGCAGAACAAACCCAGCCTGCTTGAGGGCAGCGGGAGAGTTTTCACCATAAAGATTCCTTTTGAATTCTGAACCTGTGTGAATATATGTTGTGCTTTAAACAGCGGCACATAGAATAGAGAAATGTAAAAGTGCGTGAAGCCCTGCCTGTCGGCCTGGAGAGCCAAGGTTGCAGCCACATCGTTCAGGTGAGTAAGGAGCCCCCACCTGGCTAGAGGTGGAGTTCACAGACAGCAAAGAGGGTGCCTGCTTCAGGTCTCAACTGCTTGCCTCTGCACAGGCCCAGAGCAGACCTTCTGGAAACATCTGGTTGGAAGGGGCCTTGGTTAGGAGTGACCTGTCAGAGAAAGAAAAAGTTGGTGAGGGATTTGGGGACTAAACTCTGATGGTTGTCAGCAAGAAGCTTGTCCATGGTCACTGCCTGTCTTTCCTAGCAGCCTGGCATGGGTCCCAAGAAGTATTGCAGGCTGGGGACCTAGCAGCAGAGTGGATGGGTGAATTTCTACATTTCCTCAACACTTACTTCTTGGTTTACCATCTGCTTCCACCCTCTACAACATAAGCTCCAGGAAGGCATGGGCATGGGCTATGTGCTCACTGTTCTTTCTACAGTACCTAGGACTGCAGCCAACACATAGCGGTGACACAGCAAGTATTTATCAAGTGGGCAAGTGAATGAAGGAAGGAAGGAAAGGAAGAAAGGAAGGAAGATGCCAGGTTTTCAGAGGCAGGGGGTAGGACAAACTGGCACCTGGTGAGAGGTCTGGCATGAGTCAGTTTCTCTGTTTTTCCTCCAGTCGCATCAAGAGCAATGTGGATGGGCGGTACCTGGTGGATGGTGTCCCTTTCAGCTGCTGCAACCCCAACTCACCACGGCCCTGCATCCAGTACCAGCTTACCAACAACTCAGCCCACTACAGCTATGACCACCAAACTGAGGAGCTCAACCTCTGGCTACATGGCTGCAAGGCCGCCCTGCTGAGCTACTATGGCAGCCTCATGAACTCCATGGGTGCTGCCACACTCGTTGGCTGGCTCTTTGAGGTAGGCACCAGGCCGCTGCAGGTGAGAAGGAGCTCCCAGCCCCACTTGGGTTTAATGGGGGTGGAGTCAGGCCTGGAGAGTACATTTCCCTCCATAGCACCAAGCTTTGGCCTGGCTGTGGGTCACAGCACTGGGCTTGCATCCCAGTGTCTCTGCTTCACTTAGTTTCTTTGCCATCACTTTTTTAAAAATATTGAGGTAGCCGGACGCAGTGGTACACACCTGTAATCCCTGCACTTTGGGAGGCTGAGACAGGAGAATCGCAAGTTCAAAGCCAGCCTCAGCAATGGCAAGGCGCTAAGCAACTCAGTGAGACCCTGTCTCTACATAAAACACAAAATAGGGCTGGGGATGTGGCTCAGTGATCGAGTGCCCCTCAGTTCAATCCCTGGTACCAAATATATATATATATATATATATATATAGAGAGAGAGAGAGAGAGAGAGAGAGAGAGAGAGAGAGAGAGAAAGTGATATTCACAGACATAAAATTACATTTTAAAGCATATACTTAATTGGTATTTAGTACATCACAAGATACTACCTCCTATTTCCAAAACATTTCTATCACCCCCACCTCATGTCCATTAAGCAGTCACTCTTCATTCTCTCCCCACACTCCTGCCCCTTGTAACTATCAGTCTGCTATTTTTTTTTTAAGTTTAAGGCCAGCTTCAGCAATATAGCAAGGCCCTAAGCAATTTATTTTTTTAGTTGTAGGTGGACACTATACCTTTATTTTATTTATTTATATGTGGTGCTAAGGATCAAACTCAGTGCTCATATATGCTAGGCGAGTGCTCTACTGCTGAGCCACCACCCCAGCTCCTATCAGTCTGTTCTATGCCTGTCAATTTACCTGCTTTGGACATTGTACATAAATGGACCCATATAATATATAAACTTTTGTGTTTGGTTTCTTTCACTTAGCATGTTTTGGAGGTTCATCGTGTCCTTCCACTTTTTGAGATCTTGGACTGCTGTTCAACTTGTCTCTGATGTGAGGATAACAACACTTAGCTTTGGGGACTATTGGGTGGCAACATGTACAGTATATATATATTAGGGATGTTTGGTAAATGTGAACTATTTGGGATTGTGCTTCTTCAGATTTTGGTCACCATTTACATGTTAATGTAGTTATGTGGGGTTCATCTTATTTCTGTAAGGCTTAATTTCTCTCTCTGTAGCTTAGATCTTAAAATATCAGCAAGCCCTCAGTTAATGTGTTGAATTCATTCATTGAAGAGAATTCTCAGACAATAAACATGTGGGCGCTGTTCTAGGTGCTGAACAAGGGTGTGTGAGTGACTGGGAGACAAGGTGGTGGGGCGGTGGGGACGTAGGGTACCTACTTTGAGTTTCCCTGACAGCAGAAAATCCAGACTCCAAAATCCAAACATACAAAGCGAGAAACATTAGATAGGGAAGCTTTTTACACCAGAATTTCCCTGAAGGGTTCTTTTAAGTAAGTTACTCTTCCAGTGCTATGAAAATTCATAGGGTGTGTCTACTGTGTCGGTTAATTAACCATATGAGACTAGAGGGTGCCTATACTGCTCAGGAAGGCTTTATTAATTAATTTTTGGCACTGAGGATTGAACACAGGAGTGCATTAGCACTGAACTACACCCCTTTTTTATTTTTCATTTTGAGACAGGGTATTGCTAAATTGCTTAGGGCTGTCCTCAATTGCTGAAGCTGTCCTCACACTTGAGATCCTTCTGCCTCAGCCTTCTGAGTCACTGGGACTCAGAGACATGTACTACTGTGCCCAGTGGCAAGACTTTTTTTAACCTCAAGGTCAAGAGCATATTCATGACCATTTAGCTTTGGGGACTATTTGTTGATCCCTGCTTCCTAAGACAGTGAGACAGCGTCTTGGGAACAAATAGGTAGAATGAGGAGAGCAGCTTACTGCTGGAGGTTTAGATGGTTAGGATCCCCTAAGCTCATGAAAAGACTGAAAGGACAAAGCAAAGTCAGTTATAAGATCCTACTGACCACACAAGATGAGGACCAGCTCATTGTGTGCAGGGAGTGAATGGTCCCAACTTCCTCCTGGCCTTTTGTGGTTAGAGATATGATGAACACGAAGGTGGCAAAGATAATAATGGGATCCTGACCTTCACCTTGACCTCCTATGCTTCATAAGTCCAGTCAAGAGATGACATCAAACTTATGAACCGAGGCATTACCAAAGGCAAAATTCATAATGCAGTGGGTGTTCTTCAGGAAAGCAGGAAGGGATCAGTGTGGACACTTACTACAAGGATTTCCTGGAGGAGGTGACTTTTTCCATTGTAAAAATATCCTATTAAACTTTCTTTTTTTTTTTAATATTTTTTAGTTGTTGATGGATTTATATTTTATTCATTTATTATTTATATTTGGTACTGAGGATCGAACCCAGTGCCTCATGCATGCTAGGCAAGCGCTCTACCACTGAGCTACAGCCCCAGCCTCCTCTTATTGAACTTTCAATTGACAATAATAACAAAAGTTAAAACTCTATCACTTTTTTTTCACAATACCTTTATTTTATTTATTTTTATGTGGTGCTGAGGATTCAACCCAGTGCTTCAAATATGCTAGGCAAGTGCTCAATCACTGAGCCACAACTCCAGCCCCAAACTCCATCCTTACTAGTCAATATAAATTATCCCCTGAGCATTCATCAGCAGGTATTCACGGAGACCCTGCCATCACCCAGGGTGTTCTAGGAGCTGAGGCCCTGGGTGAACCAGAGCCATCAGGGCCAGCCCTGCCTCAGGGAGCAGCCTAGTCTTCTCAGGGTGCCTTGCCACATAGGAAGCAGAGGAACACAGATCAGGCATTTGTGCAGAAATATGTGGCCAATGGAATATGTCACTGGAAACGTGAAAACAGTATTTACCAAGCTAATCACAGATGACACTTCTATTTGTCTTACCATGGGCCAGCACTGTTGCTCTACAGATTCCGAGGTATCACTGGGGATTGAACACAGGAGTGTTAGTTTAGCACTGAACTACATCCCTTTTTTATTTTTCATTTTGAGACAGGGTATTGCTAAATTGCTTATCACATTATCTATGTGAGGCCAGCATCATTGCATCTGAAAACCTGCAAACCAGATGAATAAGCCATGACCGGTTCTCTAGTCACGACTGGCGAAGTGCCACAGCTGGGTTCTAACCCAGGCATTTTGGCACCAGTGTCTGCTACACTGAATGTTAGTGAACACACCAAATGATCCATTACTAGTACCCATTCATTGCCACACTAATCAAAATAACAGTAAAGAGAAACCACACATCATATTGTTTGCAGAAAAGGTGTCTTTTGAATCCCATTCAACGAAGTTACCAAACACTCAATACAAGCCAAGGTATGTGCCAGGAACGGGATGGAGGGTATCATGGTGAAGTAACCCAGGACTGAGGAGGAACGAGTAGCAGGGGAGCTCTCCAAGGGTCGAAGCTGAATTAATGGTAAGATGTTTTGGGCAAAGAACAGTGAATGGTAGAGACACAGACAGGAGAAAGGGCTTGGTGTGGATTAGAGGCAGACACCTTGAGCCAGGGTGGCCTTCAACCCAGACTCAACAGTGCCCCCCTCAGTTTAAGCCCTGCCCTGGGAGGCACAGACTGGTGGCACTCATGGTTTCCTCCTAGCTCCTACTCATTTCTTCTTTTTTTAAAAAAAATGTTTTTTAGTTAGAGATGGACACAATATCTTTCTTTATTTTTATGTGGTGCTGAGGATCAAACCCAGTGCCTCACATGTGCGAGGCAGGTGCTCTGCCACTGAGCCACAACCCCAGCCCATAGATCCTGCTCATTTGTCTCCTCTCCTTACCAGGTAACCATCACAGTTGGGCTGCGCTACCTGCAAACAGCACTGGAAGGCGTGTCCAACCCTGAGGACCCTGAGTGTGAGAGTGAGGGCTGGCTGCTGGAGAGGAGCATACCCGAGACCTGGAAGGCCTTTCTGGAGAGCGTGAAAAAGCTGGGCAAGGGCAACCAGGTGGAAGCTGAGGGTGCAGAAGCAGGCCAGGCCCCTGAGGCTGGCTGAGGGCCCCTGCCCTGCCTCTCTTGAACAGAGTAGTGGACTCCAGGAAATGCAGATTTCCCCCTTGTCCAACTGCAAGTCTGATCTTCCAAGAAGGCTGGCCACCTCTCAGAGACTTCTCTGAGAGACAATAAGTTTAGGGTCCCCAAAGCATGTGGCAAACATTTGTTGAATGACTCCAAATGTAAATGAA
Source organism: Geosciurus inauris (assembly GCA_004024805.1). Classification (NCBI taxonomy): domain Eukaryota; kingdom Metazoa; phylum Chordata; class Mammalia; order Rodentia; family Sciuridae; genus Geosciurus; species Geosciurus inauris. Next base: position 62,876 of record PVHX01011255.1, read on the forward strand.
TGAGGCCTTGCAGGCCCCCTGCCCAGGGATGTGCCCTTATGATGGACTCATGGCCTCTCTGGGGATGACTAGCGAAGATTCATCCTTCTCCTAGCACATGAATCCAGTCTCATCTATAAGCTACTGGCCACACCTGAGTGCTGCTCCTCCTTTAGAGTTTGACTGTTATGAGCTCCAAGTTGCTTCATTTTATATCTAAAGCATCACTTGATGCATACAAGAATCTGAAGAATAGCCACTTTTTTTTTTTTTTAATTTTTGGGATAATAGGAATTGAACCCAGGGCACTTAACCACTGAGCCACATCCCCAAGCCTTTTTGTATTTTATTTAGAGTCACAGTCTCACTGAGTTGCTTAGAGTCTTGCTAAGTTGCTGAGGCTGACTTTGAACTCACGATCCTCCTGCCTCAGCCTCCTGAGCCACTGGGATTACAGGTGTGCGCCACCGTGCCCAGCTGTCTTTTTTTTTTTTTTTTTTTTTTGGTACTGGGGATTGAACTCAGGGGCACTTGACCACTGAGCCACATCCCCAGCCCTATTTTGTGTTTTATGTAGAGACAGGGTCTCACTGAGTTGCTTAGTACCTCGCCATTGCTGAGGCTGGCTTTGAACTCGTGATTCTCCTGTCTCAGCCTCCCTAAGTGCTGGGATTACAGGCTTGAGCCACCGTACCCGGTTTGTCTTTTTTTTTTAATGCCAAGATTGACAGGTCATTTTGTCTGCTTAATGCCAGAAGGCAGGGGAGTTACACTTTTCTAAGGGTAATGGACTCTCCAAAGCATTGATTCCTCTATACAGGAATTCTTCAATCATGGGGCAAAAGAATTTTGAGGTAGGGGATTATTTTCCACTAAAAACGCACTGAAAGGCCTGCTTTTGTCACATTTCCATGCTCTTAGTCCAAGTAAATCATGGGCTGTCAGCATGTTCCAGCAATACCCTAAAGTGCTAAATGAACACCTGTAGCTCATCCTAGGAAGCCCTGGATTAGGTTATTGCCCTGCTGTGAAAGAGGAGCAATAATCAGACAAGAATTCACTCCTTTGGAGGTCAGGCCTCACCTTCTGGTGGGCCCAGGGACACCTCTACAGGTGGCTGTGACAACTGCCATGGACAACACTATAGTGGAGGGCAAGGAGTCCTCTGGGAGATTCTCCCCCGAGATATCCATCCTGCAAAGCACTATTTTTGTAATGTTTCTGCATCAAAGGTTCTTTGAGAAGCCAATGTTCCTGAGCTAGCACTTGCATAAGAAGGTTTCACTTCCTTTAGGAAACAGGAAAGCTTCAGGGAAAGGAGAAAACAATTTTACTGGCACCCCAGGCTCCTGGGGACTCGATCACAGCAGGGCCCAGCATAACTCTGCTAGTTCAACGAACATTCAAGAGAGTTTATTACTACTTGGCTGGAGACCAAAGCCAGTAGGTAGAAGACAGAAGGGGAACAGCCTATAACTTACCTCTGCTCTGACCGAGCAATGGTGTTGGTAATAGATTACTTTGGACTGAGTCTGGTTTTATTGTTCTAAGAACTTCAGTACAGAGACTAAGATTTCTGGTGCTGCCTGAGGTATGTTCTGGGGTTCTAATTCTCTCACACAGACCAGATAAAAAATGTTTGGATACCCTGTCAAATTTTGATTCCAGGCTAAACTAGACTTACAAGTTTGAGACCAAGGAATGATCCACTCTGAAAACACTGAGTCAGCATCTCTGGTGAAGGCCTTTGAGCTGTGGAGCTTCCAACTGTCTCTCAGAAGTGCCGAGAGTCGTCATGAAACTGTTCTAGACCCATATATGTATGTACACTGTCAACGGCTGTGTAACATATTAAAAACTATGGCACAAAATTTGCTTTGTGAAATGACTCTCTTAACTTATTCAACAGCAGGTATGCCAGGATACCCAGCCCTAGGTAGCATTCGATAAAGAAACCAACCCTAAAAGGAAGCACGGTTATCAATCACTGTTACCAACATGTTTTAGGTACCATTTTGACTTAGCGATTTAAGCAAAAATTCTAAACCTTGTGCTGGGGCGTAGCTCAGTGGTACAGTGCCATCCTAGCATGTGGCAGGCCTGGGCTTGATCCTCAGTACTGTAAAGAAAAAAAAAAAACAACAGATTTTTTTTGCCCCCACCTCTTTGGCCATAATATAGTTCCCCAAACAGGGAAATCTGAGCCTCCACAGGGATAGGTAACGGGGAGGATGTGAGCAAATCTGAGAATCTGAGTGTTGGGAGCATCGAGGGTCTCAATAGTTGGTTAAGAGCATATTTAAGCCGGGCGCGGTGGCTCAAGCCTGTAATCCCAGCACTCAGGGAGGCTGAGACAGGAGAATCGCGAGTTCAAAGCCAGCCTCAGCAATGCGAGGCGCTAAGCAACTCAGTGAGACCCTGTCTCTACATAAAATACAAAATAGGGCTGGGGATGTGGCTCAGTGGTAGAGTGCCCCTGAGTTCAATCCCCGGTACCAA
>PVHX01011256.1:0-65229 GCA_004024805.1 Geosciurus inauris
GTGTTCTTTTACTTATTCCCATACCTTTGTACAATTTTTGACCTGCACTTTATTTTTCATTCATTTTTATAACTATGAAATGCAAAACTTGGTAATTAGGCTAATGAATCATTGAGGTCAGGGGAATGTGATGGATCACCCAGAAGTCTTTACAACATGAGAAAGAATTGTGGAATACAGTCAGAAAAACCCAAGAGGCTAATCAGACAGAAAGAACTCAGGGGGCACAGCTTCCAAGGAGCTAAACAAAGAATATTCTATCACATGAGAAGAGGGTTTTGGTCTCAAATGCAGCTGATGGGGTCAGGCAAAGTGCCCCCTGAGTTTAGAAACACAAAGATCTTTGATGAACTTTACAAGATGAGCTGCAATCAGTGGTGGTGATGACACCCGGGTGACAAAGGGTTAAGAAGGAAATTGGAAGATGGCTTTAATAACTGAGGATAAAAACTTTCAAGAATGTTGATGATAGTGGAAAGAAGAGGAACAGATCAGAAAAACAGTTTTAACAAGATGAGAAATTTTTTTAAAAGATAAGGGAGTATATGAAATATCAAGAAGCCTCAAATTGCCAAAACAATCTAAATAAAAATAAAAACAAAGCAACAAGTCTCTTACTTCCCGATTTCAAAACTTACTACAATGCTAACATTAATCGAAACAGTGCAGTACTGGAATAAAGATAGCTATGTAAACTAACAGAATAGAACGAAGAGACCAGAATTGAATCCTTTCATATGTAGTTGAATAATTTATGACAAAGTTACCAAGACCATTCACTTGTAAAGAACAGTCTTCTTAACAAATGGTGGCAGGAAAGCTGGATATTCACACACAAAAGAATTAAATTGTGCCCTTCTCTAACACCATATATAGAAGTTAATTCAAAACAGATTGTAGGGCTGGGTATATAGCTCAGCTGGTAGAGTGCTCACCTCACATGCTCACCTCCTGGGTTCAATCCCCAGGACTACAAAAAAAAAAAAAAATTAGAGATTGAAGACCTAAAGGTAAGAGGTAAAACTATAAAATTCATACAGTGGAAAACACAAGAAAAATTCTTCCCAACACTAGAATTGGCAATGATTTCTTAGGCACAAAAGCACAGGCAAGGTGGGAATGAGGTTGCTGCAGCCACAGCAGTGCAGAAGAAAAGCATCATTTAGATGCCTTGCCAAGGAAAGGGGCCAACCTGAGGAACCCACTAGGGAGTTTTCGTTTATAAGCTGGAGAAAGAGTATAACTGGCTGACCTGGCCCTCTGTCCTAGACAGCTTTTCATTGTTGTCTGGACAGTTAAACACTCTGAACAAAATCCTCAAGCATTAAGAAGACACCTTTATTCCACAACCAGGTCATTATTCCCCTGGTATTTTCCCTAGACCAAGATGAACTTCTCATGCAGCAGGATAAAGGACAAGCGGCTGTTTTCAGCCAAGAGACAGTTCCTGACCATCTGAGAAGCAACCTGACCTAAGGTCAAAGAGCAGGAGCAATTGGCAATGGACACAGCCCACATTGATGTTAACAGAGCTCAGAAGCAGATTCAGAGCTTGAAGAAAATGTACTCCAACCTCTGGAGAAAATCAGCAAAGATGAGTGAGAATCAGAGAATGGAGGTCTCTGACCCAACAAGCAGCCCTTTAACCCTGAAGACAACAATGCCTTGGTGGCAGCTGTTGCCTTTGGGAAATGGCTAATTGGAGACCATCAGGCAGCAGTATCCTGGTCAGTCAGAAGCTGGGACAATCCTTGCAGAAGCATCAGGACCACAGCTGGTAGAGATGACAAAAGCTACAAGCCAGCAGTAGTAATACCCATGGGGTACAAGTGGCTCAAGCAGGTCAACCATAGAAAATGCTAAGTAGAAGAAAAACCAACATCAAGTCAGCTTCAGTGCATCCCTACCAGTGTTGAGTGTGAATAGCAGCCTCTACTATCAGGGGGTCTTTGCAGAGTTGGGCAGCATGCTACCTTTTGTTCAAGGCTCACCTGGATGGGTATGATTAAAAATAAAAATAAAAAACATGCACTTTCAGCAACAGACAAATCCTGGGCAATAGACCTAAGTATTCTCAGCTTGTTTTTTCATTTGTAAATGATGATAATACCTATCTCAAGGTTGTTATGAGGATTAAAATGAAAAAGTGAATGTACAACACTTATACAGCTGAGCGCAGTGGCGAGTTCAAAGCCAGCCTCAGCAAAAGTGAGATGCTAAGCAACTTGGTGAGACCCTTTCTCTAAATAAAATACAAAATAGGGCTGAGGATGTGGCTCAGTGGTTGAGTGCACCTGAGTTCAATCCCCAGTACCAAAAAAAAACCAAAAAACAACACTTAGCACAGTGTATGAAATATTGGATATTCAATAGTTTCTAGAGTAAAAAAAAAAAGGCAGGAATATAAAATGGTGCAACCACAATAGAAAACAATATGGTAGTTTCCAAAAAACATATGCATAGAATTACCAGATGATCCAGCAATTTCAATTCTGGTTGTATACAAACAGAAAAAATTAGAAGCAGGGATTCACAGAGACTTTTGTACATTTAACATTTATACTAGCATTATTCATAATAGTTGAAAGGTGGAAACAAACCAAATGTTCATTCACTAGTGATTGGTTAAACAAAATGTCGTATGCATATTCAGTAGATGATTATTAGCCTTAGAAAGGACAATTCTGACACAGGCTACAACATGAATGAAACTTGAAGATAAAAAGAGAGGTGAAATAAATCAAATACAAAAGGATAAATATTGTATAATTCCACTTAGAGGAGTTATTAAAGTCATCAAATTCATAGACAGAAAGTATTATGGTGGTTTCTAGGCTTTGGGGAGAGAGGAAAATGGGAAGGTGTTATTTAATGAGTGCAGGCTTTTCATTTGGAAAGATGAAAACTCTCTCAAGATGGACGATGGAGATTGTTATACAGCAGTGTGAATGTACTTAATGCCACAGGAATGCACATTTAAAAAGTAAGTTTAGGTACATATTTTACCATGATTTTTTTAAAGCTGAGGGAGATTATCTAAGAAGAAATTCACTTCTATGAATTTATACAAAAAAACAATAATTATTTATCATGTGAATATTGCATGACTTCCTCACGATTAGCAGATGCTAAGAATCCCATTTTTCAGATAAAAATATTGAACTGAAGAGAGGCAAAGAGACTTGTCCACAGCCTAATGTCGTTTGTTTCCTGCCCCAGCATCCTTTCCAGAACACCAGTAGAGCCACTACAGGATATCATGCACAAACACTAGTTTATTTTTACATCTTCTCATGACACTTTGCACAGCAGCCTGTCCCTTCCCTAGTGCACGTCCCCCACTTCTTCCCCTCCAGGAAACAGATCCACTGAGATGTATAAGCCTTCCTCTAACTGGTTTGCCATTGTCCCATCTCTCTCTTTAAAACATTCAACATTGTCTTTGGGGCCATTTTACGCAATTATAGTACCTATGGACAAAGGAGAGTAGTTCAATGAAGCTCATGATTCAGCTGACTTTGATTCATGATGTCCTTAGTCAATCTTTTTCCAAAAGGAATAAAGAAATGGATATGAACATGCCTCAGAAACGCTACCCAATTCTCCAGCTTGTCATTGTGATCCATCCAGTGCCATGAGGAGCCATATTAGTGCCTGAGGTAAAGAAAAATTAGTAACTCTGGTCTTGTCTTATTTTAAAATTTTGATATTTTATTTATTATAGATTTGTGCATCAATTTTTATTCTCTAAAATATTGCATTAAAGTATTATTTTGAGCCAGGCACAGTGGCACACTCCTGAATTTCTAGTGGCTCAGGAGGCTGAAGCAAGAGGATTGAGTTCAAAGACGAAACTTAGTGAGATTCTAAGCAACTTAGCAAGACCCTGTTTCTAAAATAAAATATAAAAATGGGCTAGAGATGTGGCTCAGCGTTTAAGCACCCCTGGGTTCAATTCAATTCCCAGTACCAAACATACACACACACACACACACACACACGCACATACACACACACATATATATATACACATATATATTATATACATATATGTACTCATATATATTATTTTGATTATTAGGGTTTCTGTTAGTGCTCCTTAAATGTTTATGACAAGTGTCCCTCACTCATCTCACCCTAATCCCCACCCTAAATTCACCTCTTCAAAAAAAAAAAAGTACTTAAAGAAAGCAAAAACAGAAAAATGCCTTTCCTGAATCAGCTAATAAAGCAAAGTCAAGTCAGGTGCCAGTCAAATGTTCTGTGGATAAAAGCATGAAAGAATCAGCTGTAACTCTACGCAGAGAACAGCCCAGCGTCAATGCCTTTCATGTACCTTTTTGACAAGATCGTTTCAACAGAAAATCAAAAGCTTGTATTTAAACACCATAAATTGCATATCTATGAAAAATGAAGTCCCCATAGGCTAACTTTCTGCATTTTTGTTCTCTTTAAAGCAGGTATTAGAGCAATTTGGGCTGTCTTCTTAAAAGATTTTTATTGTTGTATGATAGGTAGAAGGAAACTATCAACTGAATATATAGCCAACAGGTCAGAAAGAAAACAATGTGGCTTGACTGCTAAGGATGTCAGTTCTGTTTTAGACTGACCAGAGTCTGAGGGGTGTGTGTGTGTGTGTGTGTGTTGTGTGTGTGTGTGCACACTTGCGCAAGTGCTTAGCATCTCTCACCCCAGGCCTTGTTTATCAGCTCCCAGCCAAGCAACCTGAAATAACTTTGTCTCTTAAATGCTACAAAGCTTTTTTCTTTGACGAGGAAATCTGTCAGGAGACCTGACAGAACATTCTCCCACTCGATGACAATGGGGTTGAGCAAGTCGGCTCTTCCCTTTCCTGGAAATGCATTTGGAAGCAGCTTGAGAATGCTCTGGTCAGATCTCAAGGAGCAGGACTATTGAGAGAGGAAAAACTGTCTCCTCATTCGTCAGGCAAGGCAAATGCCATCACACTGCAGGCTCAGTGGGAGAGTGGAGATAATGAGGTATTTTGAAACAGCAGACATTGTCAGAAAGACAGAAATTGGGAAAAGGGCTGAGGTGGTGAGTGATTATTTTTCAAAGGAGCAATGCAACCCAAAATGGCTCTCAGTTTGGGTTAACCAAGGGAGAGGAGAAAAGGAAGTGTGTTATAAATTATTTACTACTGGATAAAGTTTAGCTTTGATCCCAATCCTAATTGTGAGGTTGTCTTGGTATGTATAAACTGAAATAAAAGAGAATTGCCAACTTTTCTGACTACATATTCCCATGGATGCACATATAACATGTTGTTCTTTAAAGATTATACATAGGCCAAGTTTAGATTCATTTATAAAGTATATAATTCAACAGGTACTGGGAAGGTGATCTCTCCCTCAATATGGTCTTCATCCTGGGCTAAACTGTCTAAAATTCTGTCACTGGAGCTGCATTAAGTTGAGTTAGTCATGGTCTTTTTACTAAGTTTTTTTATTTATATGCAAAAAGTGCACAAAGATAGAGGTAATATTTATTAAGTGCACACTGAATTGTATCCAAAAGGCTATACAAGTTTTTAGTATTTTCAATGACCACACAGTGTCCTGAACTACTCAAGACACTATCAAGTTTCATCTATCATCCTGAAACATCAACTTTTTATTCTTAAAAGTCACATTAAATAGTGAACTACATACTCACCATCTCACGACCATTTTTTTCAATTGATCTATTAGATTATTATCTTCAAGAACTGAAGAGACCCTAGATAAACAGAACAAAGGGTTTGGCTGTCTCAAAGTTCTGGGGAGGGAACACTAATGAGAAATGCCCTCTATTTCATTTTGCTTCAACCTTGATATAATCCAGAACATCACTCCATCTAGACCTTGCTTCCAGCCTTTCCCTCATCACATGTGGAATGTAATACAGCACCTCCCACACTTGGTTAAAAGCAGTCTATCAATTGCAAATGAAAAATCAATCAAGAGAAGCATGCAACAATTAAATAACACTCTATGCAGGAGACTGTGCTGGTCATCTGCTAAACAAAAACTCCTGAAAGCTACAAAAAGCTGAAGTGGCCACCATTGCTGTTACCAGAAGGAGATGTAGGAGCGGAAACTAGGTAAAACCTGGATAACTCGCACCTTGATAATTTTCCCACAAGAAATAGGAACTTGTTATTGCATCAATTCAACGGCATTAATTGAACAGGTATCAGAGTAAACTTGACTTCTTCTAGGCACTTCCCTGATCCTTCGACTAGGCCAGGTACTAATGTGAGGTTCTTCTACAATACTCCATACTTCCTTTCTCATAACCTTTATCATGCTTTCATGTGGTTTTTCTTAAATTAGCTATCTTTCTGCTAGGATGTAAACCTCTTGATCATAAAGATAATTAACAGGTATTATGGCAGGCAGTGGTCAAAGCACTTTGTATTCAATGAATCCTCAGGGTCTCCCCAACAATGAGACACATATCTGTCTTCTTGTTCAAAAATTGAGGCTCAAGTAGTTTTTTCTACTTTCTCCTATATTCTACGAGTTATAGCTAGTATCCCACTACGGATTGCTTTGAACCAGTATGCCACATTGTCTGCCTTGGAGAGCAGCAATCAGATTGTCATAGTCTTTATTTTTTTTTCCAATTCTTTTTTTTTCAGATTGTCATATTTTTCATCACTGTTCCCCAAAAGCCTAACAGAGGGCTTATACCATAACTGAGGCTCAAAAATATTTGAGAAAAGAATAAATACATGAGTAGCTTTTAGATCCTGGCCACTAGAGCAGGTGCTATTTCCAAAGAGCTAAATAAGTCACAGCTCCAGCCTTCTAGGGGTTCACACCCTATCAAGTCAATAACAAGAAAAATCTGAATGATGTCTTAGTTATCTGCCTTTCACCCCATATTTTAAAACTTATAGCATTGTTTTTAACTTTAAAAGATATATCATTATGTGGGCTGGGGTTGTGGCTCAGTCGTTGAGCATTTGCCTGGCATGTGTGAGGCACTGGGTTCAATTCTCAGCACCACATATAAATAAATAAAATAAAGGTCTATTGACAACTAAAAAAAAATTTTAAAAAAAGATATGTCATTATGATTGAGCTTAAATTTAGTGTGATGTTTTGCAAAAAGTATTGTGTTGGAGGGAAATACAGGAGAATCTTAAGATACATACTAGGCTCAAAAATCACATTATTTTGTTGATGTCACAACACATATGCTTAAGAACAAAATTAATTGTTATGCTGATTTTCATCCTTGAAGATGGCAGATTGTGTCTCAGTAGCAGATCAGTGAGCAGAGAGAATTGTGAACTAGAATAGTTGATATGGTTCTGGGAAGAACAAGGCTAGGTAGCTGGAAATTAATGATACACTGTGATATGATATCCTGGGAGACTTCAACATGTTAAAAGTATGGTACCTTTTCAAGTCTTAAGTTGAAGTCTTAAGTTGTAATGAATAACTAGAAGGGAGGTATAAGAACATTTCAAAAATGATGGAAACCATACATAAAGACATGATAATCATGTCTTTAGGGAACTTTGAGAAAGAAAAAAAAAAAGCTGACTATACCCAATAATAAAGTCATGGGGGGAGAATGAAAGGATGAGACAATAATACTGGGTTTAAATGAATTAGAAATAAGAAGGCTCCAATTAGAGCTTGTCTGTGGAAAGGTATTCAATATTACAGTAGATAGCCATTCTTCCATCGTTAATATAGGGAATTTTCCAGTTGTGAACGTGTTTAGAATTATGTACAGTGCCTTAAATCCTCTGCTGCTTGCCAATACTCTGTGAGATGAATTCTCAACATTTAAAGAGACCTTTCAGTTCTCCACTCTCCAGCTACATGTCAACTCCATCTGCACCACACTGACACCATGATGACTGACGTTGGTTTTGATTTGACATTTCAGCCGTTGAAATACACAGGCACACTCACACTCACACACACAGAGCCTTCAACTTGAGATTTGATTGGCATCAGTCATTTCATAACCTGTCTCTTGGGGATCAGACCAATGGACCTTTTTAAAGCTCGCCTTATTGAACTGACCCTTCTGATCTGGACGCATGATTCATACTTGCTAATCTTCTCAGGAGCCTTCCTCACCCTTAACAAGCCTGTCATTCTTCTTCCTCAGAAATATTTTTCTCTGGGTAGAAGATGCTTTAAAATGTTATTTTTATGTCTGTTCTTAACTTTTGTGAGAAAAAATCTATAAATGTATCAAAGAAGTAACTATTTAAACTAATTAGTGTATTTTCCCTGTGGAACACAGGCATTCACCAAGTGGATTATATTTTAAAGGTACGTGTGGCTTCAATTCAACTCAACAAATACAGCACCTAAAAACATTACATTTGGAAGGGCCTTTGGAGTTTATTACAATGCTCGACTCAGTAAAATAATCTTTGTCACTGGTTTCAGTTAATTACCCTCCACTCAAATATTTTCTGTTTATAAAAGTTATCTTGAAAGTCAGTTGTATTCAGGGTGCTTCTAACACTTTGAAGTTCTTCCCTATTTAATACTGAAATAAACTTCCTTTGACTTCATCCTCCTAAGTGCTAGTTTTGTTTATTTGCTTGCTTTTAATCTGTAATCACACAAATTAAGTCTCATCTCTACTCCACATGATTGTTCAGGGCTGATATAATCTGATCGTCTACATTTCCAAAGATTTATGTTTTTCTCATAATCAACCTAGCACAGTCTGTCCCTACCCTAATTCTTTACCACCTCTCACAGTCTCTAAGGGTACTTAAAGATTCACACTTGAGAACTTCTATGACCATCCTCAGGTCTTTTCAGTACCCTTGAATATGGTTCATCTCTTGCTATCTTTTCATGTTTACATAACTTTAACATCCTCTTAGCACACCATGGTTTTTTTTCCAGTTCAAAAAACCAGTAAGTGAAACTTAAACATTCCCTGAGCAGAAAAAAGGAATTATCATTTACTGATGATATGTGTCCCACACTGTACTAAATGCCAGAATGGGAAAGATACAAAGATGGGAAAAATACAAACCCTCAAGAAATGTACACTCTATGGGGAAAACGTAAACACCTTGATATACGATATAAATAGGATGTCAAATGTTATGGTGTGGTGTGTGCTATTCTTTTAGATGACAATCATTTGGGAGGATGGTATAATTTCTCTCCAGTGAAGGGGAGTAAGAAGGAGAAGGAAGATATCCTCTGTCACATGGAGGCAAAAAGTCCACCAAAGAAGAGCCACAACATAAATGAATACAAGTCACATTTTAAATAATAGTGGTACTATTTATAGAACATCTTTGAGGTAATAATAACCTTGCTCTCTCTACGGTTTCAAACCTCTACCCACTTCAGACTGTACTTTATCCCCTAAAATGTTCTTGGACTACTACTTGTACACAATTACTCCCCAAACTAAAAGCCATCAATGTGCTTTCATTAATTCAGTGATAAAATACAATATTGTAAATTCCCAAACAACCTTTATCTGAAACTATTTCCCTACTTGTCATCAAAATACTAAAGAAAATTACAATTTCAAAGAGTTTCAATTTTGGCTTTCATATTTTTATGTATAATACTTTTGCATGTTTATGGGATAGAATGTGACAATTTGATACCTGTGTATAATGCATAATGATTAAAACAGGGAAAAAAGCATTCTGTCCCTAACATTTACCCTGTTAATCCTTAAATACTAAAATTTCCCAGTCACTGCCTGTCCTACTACACCCACTTTGGGAAGTTGTCACACACTTAGAATATAGAACTAAGGGTAAATATATACCCCTGGTAGATAAGTGGCCCAAGGGATCAACATCCATCCTGGTGCTGGGCTGGACAATGAGATTATATCTTGATAGACTTTAGAAAACAGTCCATTGGAGGACAATTAGCTCCAGGGAAATGGAAGACAAGTTGAGAAGAAAGTAAGGGAGCAGACAAGCCTTGAGTTAGCATTAAAGATCGCTGAGACAAGGAACCTAATAGCTCAGGCACCCAGGGGCACAAAAGCAGGGACCAGGTGGCCCCACCAGAAGTCGGGTTCTATTTGCATCTTGCCTACTCTAGTGCTTTCTCCAGCAGTCTGGTCAGGACTTGTGTTCATGAACTTTGCTAGCTGCATTAGTGCCTGTTATGTTCTTTTAATAAACTCCCCCACTATTTGAGACATAAGTTTCTGTTCCTTCCAGCAAAGTAGCCCTCAACTGAGAAACACCTATAGATGCCTCTCACATTTATCTTATATTTCAGCTTGTTTTAAGTCACACAATACCAGCATAGCTTCCAAAATTTTCTGCAAAAAAGTAAAAATATGGATAAGATTAAACAAACGTGAGTACATTTTTTAAATTTTTTTATTCAGTGCTTAAAGTAAAAGGGTAAGGGAGGAGAGTGTGTGTTAATTTATTTGCATAATGAGGAAATGGAAATGTTTAAAACTAAAACTGATGAAAAGGGGAAAAATTAAATAGAGGGACTTACATGCTGTATTCTTCCAAGAAATCAAAAAGCAGGTGTTGTTTGAGTGTTTTGATAGGGGATAACATAAAATTAGATGAAGCCGTGGTTGCAAAAGGAAGTCTTGGGGTGCATGTACCTTGCCAAACAATCTTTACAATAAATCTGTAAACCAACCAATTTCTTTTTCTTGCTGGCTACACTGTTCACTTACTGCAAACATCCCATTAAATTGCCAAGAAGAGAGTGGTCATGAACCAGAAGAGAGGTCATAAGCAGAACAAGAAAGGAAAAAATAGGGCAGTTTCTTTTCCTCTTTTTTACCAAGATATATAAGCTTATTAAGCTTCCTTGATAAATTTTTTCACACTTTAATCTCCATGAAAAAAGCGAGTTTACTCACGAACACACATCGGAAGGAAATATATTCTAATAAAAAGTAGATAGCAGTAAGAGTCATTCTCCATCTGTGAACATTTGAGGAAGACACTAGAATGGCCTCTTCCTACCTACAGGTCAAATGAAAATCAAACCTAAATGTGAAGGGATTTTGCAAAATTAAAACAGGCTTTATGAATGCAAGATACTATCAATGCCAATTGTATGTGGGATCTTTTTTCTTTGTTTTTGTAAACCTCAAAAGGAAACATAATAACAACAAGCTTCTCTTATTCTCTTCCTCCCTCACTTCTTTTAAAAGTTTGAAAAGTAATTATTAAAACTTCAGATGAATCCGAAGTTTGCTCATCCTTAATGTCTTTATTGTTTCCTGGCTCTTTGAATGTCAATGAGTATACACCTCAAAATTACTCCTGTCAATTATGAAGGTCCTTATCTTAGCATTGATTTTTACATGCACAAATCAATAGCAGGATATGGCCCAATAATTAATATTGGGAAACTGAATTGCTTTTTTTCCCCAAGCATTTAGATTTAGCCACAGAAATGTTCCTCTTTGATACTGTATTTTGAGATCTATCCCATTTTGTTTTTGTTTCTATGACAAATTCTATCACATCACAACGCTAAATATTTTAACTCATCATATGGAATTTGGAACCTACATTTTGTAAACAAGGCAAATGCCTGAGTAGTTAGAAGCAAAGTCTATTATACAAAAATATTTTAAATGTGATTACATTCTTTTCTTCAGACTCTCTTGCCACATACTTTCTCCCATGTATTCTATAGTTAATATGTAACATTGCTCAAAGAAATTGTTTTTCAGTATATACTACAGTGTGCCCAGCACTGTGTGAGGCATTGGAAAAACAAGAACAAACAAGGTATTTTTCTTTCATTGAATAACTCCACAACCCATTATGTGGAATGAGACAGGCGTAATGAACACATTAAGGCTGTAAAATAAGATGCAAGCACGGCGTGCAGTGTGCGTAGAAGCTCTTTTTCAGTAGGCACTGCAGCTGGCTCATACTGACCTGAGAGCTGAATGTGTGTATTTCCCTTCCTAACTCTGTTCAGTGATGGTAAGATTGAGAAACTGGCTATGGTGCAGTGCTTACACCATGGGAACAGGCAAATGCTACAGGTCAGATCCCCACCTCCTCACCCTCTTAGAGGACCAACTGTTAGGCATTTACTCAGACCACTGTCCTTAACCCTTTGTGAGGTATTGAGGAATGATAGGGGCTGAACAGGGAGACTGACTTTAAAATCCCTTTTTAAGGCTTTTAAAAAGGCTTATATAAATCCCAAATATGCTTATGCATAGTCATTTAACAAATGAGAATGTGGACAATTGTTTGAAAGAACATAACTGTGTTAACTTTAAGTCTTTGGACAGCTGGTCACACTGGCCAAGAAACAGTGTAAATTGGCCATTTATGTGAATAAATAAATATAATAAGGACATATCAATCAAGTTAGTTTTCTCACTTAGCTAATTTCTATTACATCATCATCAAAAGACAAGAGAAATATCTCTTAGTGCTTTTAAGGTTGTATAACATCATCGAAGTTTGAAATGTGTTGGGATTGTCAAAATAAACCTTAGTAATATTATTTTGCCTTTGAACAGGTACGGTCAGGTAGTTAAATAACTGATTGTTCAAATTCATATGAAGTATCCATTAGGATAAAAAATCAAATACAAGTTGACAGATGATAAACCTCTGCATTTGCCATAAGTCAAAAGTCACAGGTTTTCCTTTGCATCCTAACAGCCAGAATGAAAGCATTTACCATGGTAATAGGTACCCTCTGCTTAGAAACTTCAGCATGTGATTTTATCCAAGCCACCAAGTTCTTATGAATTTTTATATTTTTACAGAAAATACGGTTAATACAGAAAATTTCAAAAAGATATTTCAAAAAAGTAAATAAAATAGGAGTATAAGCAAGCGTGTCACTCCACTTTATCCTAATTAACATTATAATGTACTTCTATACATGCCTCTGTGTATTTCTATACCTATATATTATGTTTTTATAGATAGATCACACAATAGACTTAGAATTGAAATTGCTTTTGTATATTGCATCTTTCTGTATTATTATGTATTCTTATTCCATAATTTAAATGTCAGCAACATATTTCTCAATTATTATCTAGTTCAGCAATCTCTTATATTGGACAGGTAAGTTGTTTCCTATTTTCCCATAAATAATATAGTAATAATCACCCATAAATTAATCCTGACATGCTGATTCATAATTAATTCTTTAGAATAAATTCTTAAAAGTGATGGTTTTAAGTCAAGAATAAAAAGTCTTTATACTTTTTGATGAATACTATCAAATTGTTGTCCCACAAAAATTATACCAATATTCACCTGTATCATACTATCAGAAAGTACCATTTCCTTATATCTACCTAAATCTACAACTTATTTTTCTTCCCTTGTGATAATTGAAAAATCTCATCTTACTTTAATTTATATTCCTTTGATCATAAAATGAGTTAAGGTTTTTATAAGTTTACAAATCAATAATCTTACCAGTCTGTTGAAATTCTTTGTGAATTTCCTATTCATTTAATCAATACTGAAATCAATTTTTATGGGAAAGGACTAAGACCTTTTTATGCTATAAGTGTAAGAATTCTTGTGTCTATATGTTATAAATAGTTCCTCAATGAGACATTCTGATAACTTTTAAGGTCAGTAATACTACCATATTGCTTTCCTTAGGATACTTCCATATTGTACAACAAATTTATTTGTTTTCTATCACCCCCAGGATGAAATAACCCTCTCAAATTACATGTTATTAATCATGATAACCGTGATGATTATTATGTTAACATATTTATATGGCACATGGTGTATATAGTACATTTAGAAAGTACAGGTGAGTATTTAGTAGTGTTATGCTCCTGACATGTTTCTCTATATTATAGAAGTTATCATACACCAAATAAATTTTATTATACTTAAGAAAAAATAAAATTAGCACACAACAGTACTGTCTTAACTACTCTACAGATGAGGAAATGGAGACGCAAAAAAGCTAACTGGCTCAAATTCACAGAGGGCAATTTCTTCTGATTCCCAAACAATTATTTTTCTATTGTTTTTCCCTACCACATGACAGTTCATCAACTGAACCCAATCTATATTCTGAGTATTATTTATAATTTCTGATAGTGAACAAGTCTGATCACCCTTCAGAATGGCTAATGCTCTCATGCCATTTTAGTTTCCAGCAATCCACGCAACTATGGCCAGCCCTCTGGTCACATCCCGTCACTACTTCACCACACATACCTCTTCCATCCATTTATTAAGATGATCTAAAGTTCAAACATTTTTATAGAACCTTTCCCTGTTTCTTAGGTCTAGAATGATCTAGGATTTATTTTCATTCACTTTACATAACAGTTAATGAGAAGAAGGAGGAGGAGAAGGAGGAAAGGAAGGGGAAAAGGAGGAAGAAGACCATTTTCAAATAAAATAATGGAAGCCATTGCATATCACATGGTTACTTTAGGCTCTATATGGTCATCAGTAAATCTAATAGGAACATATCTTAACTCATTCATATCTTCTCAGTAATAAGCATGGTATTGTACATATCCCCAGACATTTTATAAATTCTTGCTGAGTAAACATTCTCTATGCTCACTATTACCATATTATTATTTAGCATCCCTTACTTCTGCAGAAATAGTTGATACATTATGTGAGTTAGTTAATGATTATAATATCTCTTAAGAAATAAACAATAGTTCAAAATCCTTTACTGTGCTATTATCTTGTTACTAAAGAATAGATCTAATTATGTTTAATATTGAGAGAATCTCATTATAACACTAGCATAAGTTTTGTCCACCTCTGCCCTAGCTAGAACACAACCCAATGAAAATTGATCACTGTAAGCAATTGCTTGTTCACATCTGTTTTTGTGACTCATGAGCAAGATATTTCCCTGAGCTGATGATAACACATCATAACTGCCCCAAATATGTTGTTCAAAGGAAGTTATATCAGTTTAAGTTTCCACAGAGGATACACTAATCATATAAATAAATTATACATAGGTACAGGAAATTGCATTAGAGCAAATTGGACAAATTGAGTTTTAAGAGAGGAAAACATAATTCTGCAATTTTAGGAAGGAGTAAATATTGACTGAAATGTACATTTTTACAAGTAATGTTATCTCTGATCAGCAACAAACATGTTTCTTGATCAATATTTGTAGTTTGATTCATTTCCTGCCATATAGAACTTGATGGACTCGTCAATATATCCAAAGGTTTTAAAAAATAATAGAAAAGTGGTTTTAAAATTAGCTTTTCTTAAAGTCTCTTTCTTTTCTTTCTTTCATGAGTTTCTTAAATGTCTACAGGAACAATGAATGCATCGAGAGGTAGAATCCATTGAAAGGAAAGAATTTTCTTAAGACACGATTAAAGGAAAAGACAATGGCACTGGCCCCTGGGTGAACAAGACAGCAAAATGTGGACTTTCTGCAAATGTCAGATCAACTGAAAGATTGATAGGTTATCACTAGGGAAAGAGAACAAATCATAAACAATTTGCCATCAAACAAAAGGTGATAAAGTTTCAAATACCTTCAGTTAGCACATTCCTCCGTATATTCTCCAAGATGCTTTCTTGATTTCAATTCAACAGTCCTCTGTCATTCTGCATCAGAAATAAGAAGAATGCTATTGTATCGGACCTGGGAGAAGACACCAAAAGGACAATGTTTTATCTTTGCCTGCAAAAACTTCATGGTTTAAATAAGAAGACAGATATGGGCATATCTAATAATGCTGCAGGCTACCATCACATAAACATTATAAAGAATGTCAAAGCCAAGGGCAATGGAGCACAGGACAGGAAGACAGCAATTCTGGGTGGTGGGTTCCATAAAGGTTTCCTAGAGAGTAGAAAATGTCTAAGATTTTGACAAGAATGGATTCTAAGATTTTGAGTTTCAGAGAAGGATATTTTAGACTCAGAGAATCACATGGTACTAAGATTGAAAACTACCTGATCGTGTTATAAAATTGTAAAGAGGCTAGTGAGTTACTCATCCATAGGGCATAAGGAAAGAGTGGAAAGTAGACCTAAAGGTTTGGATAATGCCTTTGAGATCTTTGAATGCAATTCTTTGATGATAAGATCTTATTTTCTTATTAAACAGAAAATCAGAAGAGGGCGGGACAACGAGTGCAGGACCACAAAGGTCATAACATTCCATGCTTATGTAGCTTTGCTTTTGTTTGCAAATACTAAAAGTGCAGTATAGAAAGGCAGTAAGTACAAGGTCAGCAAAAGAAGAATAATTACATATGAACTTCTAGGTATCTGTCCCAGTCCTCTTTCCAAAGGGGGCTATGATTCTCTGATCTTTTCAGAATCCAGAGTTTCAGTGTTTAGGACAAACTTTGAGGGCAAAATACAAACTTAATTAAGAAGCAATGGTTTTCCAAAATTGTCCCCAAGCATTGAACCAGACATATGCCAAGGTCCTATCATCTCATCTGTGAGTCAAGACCTGAGATTAGAGTTGCTTTAATAGTAGAAATTCCTTTTTTGATATAATGTCTCTTCGAGAATGAGGCTCAGGACCAACTAATAGGGATTCAAGGGAGAGGCTGACCACTATTGCTATCAACACGCTTGGGGTGACCTCTAGATCCCACAAGCACAGACATCTCTGCTCACAACAAAAGGCAAGAGTCTCTAACTCACTTATAAGTCAAGTGAGTCTCTAACTCACTTAGAAGTCAAGCTGTAAAAACCATATAGATTCCTATAGGAATACAAAAGGCAATATCAGCAGAGACTATATGAAAAAGAAAACAGCTACATGGGAATATTCTTTTAAACGTCCCCAATAGATCCAGCTCAGGTGAGGTGATCTCAGGGCATAGGTGACAAACCTTAGAGGCAGAGATGATCCAATGTGTGAACAGTGGGCTGAAGACAGACAAAGCCCAGATGGAGAATTTTACAACATCCGTTCACATTATATTGGGTTTGAACTCAAACCTGACTTGCACAGCTGAAGAACTGCTTGCTGGAACAGGGCACTATTTTCTACAACAAGCTTTTCCTCAAATAACACTATTGAATCATTCACCACTGGTAGAGCCCAATAGGCCAGTACTAAGAGATAGTTGTGAGAGAAAAGAATGATATGACAGGGAAGAAATGCAAGGCATTTCAGTAGAAAGAGCATTCTTTTTAGTTGGAACATCTTTGTACATATACGTTTGCAAAATGAATGCTCTTTGTGTCAAAGTGTGTTGGCATTTTAGATTGCAAAAGCAATTATATTCACTATTTAAAAATTAGTAAAATGGGCTGGGGTTATGGCGCAGTGGTAGCGTGCTCGCTTAGCATGCAAGAGGCACTGGGTTCGATTCTCAGCACCACATAAAAATATAAAATAAAGATATTCTGTCCACCTACAACTAAAAAATAAATATTTTAGAAAATGTTTAAGAAAAATAAAATAAAATAAAAAATTAGTAAAATGCACAAAATATATACATAATTGAAACGATGTCTCACCCAGAGATAAACATGGCAAATAGTTTGAGATATTTTCTTTCATCCTTTTAACTATATAAATATCTACAATTTCTAGCACATTTGGAACGTTGCCACTGTTGTTCTGTCTTAGTTTTGATAATTTAACAGTATAGTGAGCATTTCTCTTCATCATTAAGTAATCGTCTACCAAATGAAAATAAAAGTATAATTATGGAAATTTTAAATAAATAAATAAACAAGATTGAGACTGCTTTAGCCTAACACAACTGTTTAACCTGGTATGTCATTTTCTTCCTTAAAGGAGTCTGCAAAAGTCCTGTCTCACCTCTACCATACAACTAACCCTTCAATTCTGAGGAGACTTGCTGATGGACTTTCTGACAGCTTCTCCCCACCTCACTTGGTCACGCAGTCAATCATCCATCCTTTGTGCTATGTCTGTACCTTGCACATCCCTGTATTAGAATGTTACCCTCCCGAGTTAAGCACTGTGCTAAGAGCTTTCTTAACATCTGCTATCTCATTTCTTTCTCATCACAATCCTAGTATTGTGATGCATTAGTCTCCAAATTTTATACATAAAGATAGTGAAAATCAGTATGTTCAAACTGATAAGGTCTTACACCTCTCAGAGACAGAAGCATGATCCAAACTCTGGGTTAATTATTACAAAGACACTCTCCTTCATAGCTGCTATGCAATAGCATACATCTTAAACTGAATTACATATATAAATTTAGGATTTATGTTTAAGAAAAGTATCCTATGTTCTGATGATTATCGATAAAATTTTAAAATACCCTAAAATTTAATGGCTTAAAAAAACACATTTTTAAAAATATCTCTAACCTCAGCAACTTAGCAAAGCCCTAAGTAACTTGACCTTGTCTCAAAATAAAAACTTTTTAAAAGAGCTGAGGATGTGGCTCAGTGGTTAAGCATCCCTGGGTTCAATCATTAGCACCAAAAAAATAAATAAACAAATTCACAATTTTGTGGGTCAGGAATTAACAAAGGGCTCAACTGGATTATTTTTCTGTTTTGGGGGAAGGGTTTGTTTTGGTTTTTTTGACTGGAGATTGAACCCAAGGGAGCTCTGCCACTGAGTTACATCCCCAGTCTTTTTTATGTTTTTATTTTGAGATGGGATATCACTAAGTTGCTTAGGGACTCTCTAAATTGCTGAGGCTGACCTCAAACTTGCAATCCTGCTGCCTCAGTCCCTCAAGTCTCTAGGATTACAGGCATGCTCTGCCACATACAGCTTAACTGGATTAGTTTTCTATTCCATGTTGTATAGATTGTACTTATTTAGTAGCATTAAGCAAATAGCCGAGCCAAGAAAACCTCCTTGAAATGCCTGGTGTCTGGGTAGAGATTGCTAGTGGACTGTGCTCAAATGGGACATTGATCAGAGCAGCTTCTTGAGGCTTTTCCGTGGTTTTAGAGCAGTCAGAGATTTAACATAAAGGCTCAGAACTCCCAGAAAAGTGTTTCATGACATAGAAAGTAGAAGCTGCCAGTTCAGTAAGTCTTTCACCAAGAAACTGCACATCCGATCTTGTTGGTAAAGAGTCCCAGATTGAAGGTGAAGGAACATAGACTATACTTATAAAGAGGAGTGGTCAGTCATGTTAAATCTGTCACATCATAGAACCAATTGATGACGGATTTGGAGAAATTATTATGGTTGCTGCTGTTATTATCATCATCATCATCTTGCACTTTGGGGGAACCAAACCCAGGGACTTGGATATACCAGTCAAGTACTATACCACTGGGCTGTACACCCAGTCCAGAATTTATTAATCATTTCTAAAACCCCCAAGGGACTAATTAATATCTCTATAACAGCAGTGTTCAAAACAACTTTCTATAACAATGGAAACATTATCTTCCCTTTCTAAGATGGTAGGTACTATTGTTTGATACGGTATTAGCATTCTCCAAAGGTTCATAGATTGAGGGCATTGTTCTCAATATGGAAATATGGAGATAATGGAATCTTTAAGAAATAAGACCTACTGGAGATCCTTAGGTCATTAGGGTGCTGCTCTTGGAAAGGAATACGGGTCTCCTGGAGTGAGTTCTCACAAGGAGTAATGTATAAAAGCCTGAGCCTTTTCCCACCACTGTGACACCATCACCACAAAGTCCTCACAAGAGTCAAGCAATGCCTTTATCTTGCTTTTGAACTGTGAATGAAATAAGCTTTTTTTCTTTATGAAGTTATCCTGCCTCATGTATTTCATTATAGTAAGGAAAAGCTGTCTTATAGTAGCCATATAATAGACACGTGTGGCTATTGAGCATTTGAAATGTGTCCAGTTCGGCTGAGGCATTGAATTTCAATTTTATTTAACTTTTAGTTAATGAAATTCACATAATCATGGTAATTAGTTGCTACTATATTGGACAGTAGAACTCTGTCATATTTGTAATATTCTAGCAAGTCCATAATTAGAAGACAGGAAACCAAACTAAAAATGACCAAAAGTTATAAACAGGTAATCCACAAAATTGGATATATACTGACTATCAAATATATGGAAAGCGATTCTAACTCAAATAAAATCAATGGAAGGCAAATTAAAATGATGAGATATTTCACAACAAAAATTAAAATGTCAGGTAATACCAACAGTTGGTATAGAGAAAGGAATACTTCTTGGCACTATTGGTGCAAAGACAGAGTGGAACAGTTGTTTCTTATAGTGATCTTGAATACCTGGTTCAATTAAGCATAATCTATGGTTAACATAATGTCTATGACATAAGAATTATTATTAATTAAATGCATAATCTATGGTTAACATAATGTCTATGGCATAAGAAAGGATGTGTATTGATTCGGGGAGTTAATAATAGGTATCTATAACTACAGGAAAGTGAAAGTAAAATTATTCAATGAGCATTATGGAACATTATACAGCTATTAGAAGCAATGACAACAAAACTACAAAAAAGCAAAATGAATGGACCTTAATAAAATAATTCTGAGTTTAAAAACTAAGAAGCATTAGTAATCCTATAGCACAATATTTTTGAAAAGTAAAATTCCATGTACATACAAAGCAACAATATGTATTCTCTTAGGATACATGAAAATCTAAGGATCTTCTTTTTTAAAAAGCATTTTGATGGTTGCCTAGGAGAGGGATTGGAATGGGAATTATTAGAGAGGATAACTAAGAGAGAAAGAGAAGAAAATTTGCAACAAAAAATTGTGACAGTTAATAACTGTCTACTACAGCCCTCTGGACTTGAGATCCACCAAATTTATGTCTGTATACAGGGATATACACAATACCTTCAATGCCTTGTCCATAATTGTTGCTTGATTAAATATCATCTGGATGGATGTGTGGATAAATAAATTATTTAGGGAACGAATGAATGAATACTGTTAGGAAAAACAAATGAGGATTGTAAGAAATTAGGTTAAAATAATTGGTGAAAGAAGGATCATGAAAAACAACTACTGTTACTTTTCTATGGTTCTCTTTACCCTTATACTCCAATGTCCAGGATCTTCTGACATATCCTCAACTATTAATTTTATTCACTTAGGCAAAATGGGAGCAAGATGGCTCAGGGGGCAGATCTCAGAGACTGGGAAAGCATCTACCTGAGATATAATAGAGCAAATGCACTCATAGCATCAATATGAACACTTTCATCTCTCTGGTAAGCAGAAGAATGATACCCAAAATATATCAGGTCCATTTATCCAATAATCAGATTAGAAATTTAGATGTATACTGGTTTGAATTCAGAACACCTTTAGATATCTTCACCATTTTCACCATGGACCAAGAGAGACACAGTCCCCTCTATCACTTCTACAGGACTCTCTTTACCCAGATCTTAATTCTAGTCTAAAATACGACTCTTTCCTCAGGGCCAGTAGCACAAGAATTACATAATTTTTTAATGAGTTTGCAGTTTATGCAGACAATCTTCCTTTATCCCTTATAGAAGTCCCAAAGTAGGACATTAAAGCACAAAATAATCACACTATATTGCATACAGTTACAGAAGAGGTGCTCTTTTCCAAACTCCGCTTTTCTCTCTAGTCCCTAGTTCTCAGCCTTGACACACATCAGACTCATCTCTGCTGTTCTAAAGTCTACTGATGTTTTGAGTCCCACACCCAGAGATTCTAACTTAATTGGTCTGAAGTGCAGCCTGGGAAGAGGGAATTTTAAACCTCTCCTGGGAGATTCTCACTTTCAGCCAAGGTTCAAGGTCACTGTTCTATTGTCTCTTTTCTTTCTTGGGGAAAGAAGGGCTGTGCTATCAATTCAATACACTTAAAAACAGAAACCAAGCCAGGCATGGTGGCACACGCCTGTGATCACTGCACTTTGCGTGCTGAGACAGGAGAATCACCAGTTCAAAGCCAGCCTCAGCAAAGGCAAGGCGCTAAGCAACTCAGTGAGACCTTGTCTCTACATAAAACACAAAATAGGGCTGGGGATGTGGCTCAGTGGTTGAGTACCCCTGAGTTCAATCCCCAGTACAAAAAACAAACAAACAAACAAAAAGCTAAAAACAGAAACCACTCACTGCTTCTTTAGAAATGTTTGATTTAAACACAATTATGTTTTGGAAGTGAAAAGCATTGAATCTCATTAAAGGATATGCAAACACTGAGTAGAAAGAGGATCCGGACTTTCCTGAGACTCCTGGTGATGCCATCACCATCACTGAGAGTCAGCCTGATAGATGACAGACAGCCACAAGTCATAAGAACATGAGGTTAAGGGTATGGTTCTGTGGCCTGGGCCCGTTGTGCAGAGTTCACATGCTTTCTTTTAAAAAACAACTTACATGCAGCCCTACTTGGCTTAAGTCAATAGGATATGCTACATTCCTCAGCAAACAATCTGTTATCTGGAAAAGTGCAGGCCCTCCCTGCCAATAGGAAGAACACAAGTCATCCTTAAGGGAGGACTTTTGTGACCTTTACACAGACCAGATTCCTGTAAAGCCTCCCAAAAATAAAATATGTAAAAACAAATTCTAATCAGAATCATTCAGCATGGGCCAAGGTGACTCAGAGTTACCTAGGATCTTATTATGCCATTATGATAATAAAACCTTCCCTCCATGAGGTAAGACCATGCACAGTGGGAACTTAAAAGCCTGATGCAATCCTGCTGCCAGTCAAAAGTCAAGATGTGGACCTGAGCAGTACTCTCTGGAAACTTCCCTGGGATCCCTAATAAAACAGAAGGGCAGGGGGGATATGCCATCCCTCTCTTCTCTGAGAGGACCTACTGTCTCCCTTTCTTCCTTGAGCATTTTCCCCTTTTCCTATTCCTTCTAATAAACTCATACCAGCTATCCTGAACAACTCATCTGAAATCCTACTAGCACAATTGCAAAGAATGGACCTCCGCAGTGGCTTTGGCTCTGCAGATGGCCTTGCTTTGTAACAAGCCAGCTTCACAGACAAATGTGCTACCTGCACCAGTGATACTGAGCAGCCAAACCCAACAGACTGATCCAGCCAAGACTCCTTGCTCTACAGGGAACCCACATCCCTTTCTCTCCAAAGCCAATCCCAGTGGCAGCTCCACAGCCTGAAATTTCAGAAGGGAAAATAGCTTGTTCCCCAGTTTTAGTTTGTGGCACCTCTGACTTAAGTACGTTTACAAGGGTTGTGAAGCTTAACATCTACATTTTCCTCCTACATTCTAATTTCCTGCCTCTCTACACTATTTATGTTCACCTGTTACCCAATTAGCACCCCAGTAAGCCAGACTCCCATCGCTGTTTTACCCTAGCAATTAACCCTCTCCAGCACCCCCCTCTGAAAAGAGCTCCTGATTAAAATAAACTGCTCAATTATTCACTGAACAACGGGAAACATGCCACAGTAGACCAGGAGGAGAACAATTTATTTTTTTCTTAGTTTTCTAAATGTGACCAATATTGGCTGAGAAGAAAGATTTTCCTGGAATAATCTAGAGGACTTGGTTGAGGTTTATGGTAAGGGCACAAATTTATAAAATGTCAGTACCTATTTACTAGTTTTAAGATGGTCAGCATCTTTAGTTTGAAGAAAATGCTAAGATGAAGAAGGAAATTCAGTGGTTTTCTTTTTTTTTTAATTCAATAAACTGCTGACATAAATTTCTTAATAATGACCACAGTGATATATAGGGAAGATGTAAAGAGAAAAGAGGGGAAAAGAGGAAGTAATAGAGAGGGAACTGAAGGGGAATGAAGAATATTGAATAGTGAGTCACCCAATATTTTTGAGGGGTAGAATCCCTATTTAAGCAACATTTCTTTACAACTGAAAAATATTTTGCCTACTATTCATAGCTTTCCTGTTATTAGAAATGTATTTAACAAAGAAACACCAATACTACAGAACTTTTTCTAAAAATGTATTAAAGAAACTCACAATTTTAAGTGCCTAAAATGTATGAATTACCAAGAATAACAATTATTTAAAGGCATAAAGTGGGGAATAATAGCAAGTTGATCATGTCTGTGTATTTCTGTGGTTCACGTTAATAACATGTAACACTTAACGCTTGGTTCGAGAAGAAAGGACAACACAATTTTCTGGAAGGGTACACACCTATATAAGATAATACAGTGGGTCATAAAAATATTTGCACATATTATATAGAACTGCATATAATTGCCTGCCTATCCTATACGTAATTTAATGGGGAAAATCACTTTTTAATCTAGACTGCAATTTGCTGATCATTTTCTGTTCTATTTTTCATTACCCACATGTTATTTGCAAGGCAAGTATCCTACAATGAAAAATAAATAAGACACACAACCACAGAAGCCTATATAGGCAAGTGGACTGAGAAACAATCAAGAGGGTCACCTTAATTTTACCAGGAAAGAAAATTCATTAAATTTACTGTTTGTAGCTCAAGATTGCCTGCTAAGCAACTGAGGCAGAAGGTACTTTCAAGAATCTCACTCTGAAAATGCAGTCCAGTGGTCCTCTCCTTTCATGGATTTCCTGAAATTTTTCCGTTGCAGGAAACTGCAAAATCGAGGTATCTTAAAAGACTGCTGGAATCTGAGTTTTCTCTGCCATGGATAGAATCATCCTTTTTTCAGAACCTTTATTAACTGAAATTCTAATCCTGTCTAAACTTGAATGAGAAAAAACAAACAAACAAATGAAAAACTCTCCTGCATAAACCCTGGATAAGTATTTGCAGACAAGGAGTAGCCTGCCAGGGGCTCATAGCTAAGACTTTCCTGCTGAAAACCTAAAGCGGCTTGCAAGCTGCAGTGTCCAGGAGCAGAGAAAAGCAGTCACGGCTCCCTGTGAAATTTTAACAATTCATTAACGGGAAAAGGCTGAATAAAGGGATGGGGGATCAGAGGCAGCTCAGCAGCATCAAATTCTGTGAGAATGAAGGACCGAGAAAGGGGAGATGTGGAAATTCAGACGGAGGAGAAAAGAGAAAAGAAAGAGGAGGTAGATTTGATAGAAATAGGAACAAAGAGAGGAGAGACAGGAAGGCAAAAGAGTAGAAGAGATTAGAGGACCAGGGAAAAGGGAGAAAGGATTTGAATAAAATTCAAATCTCTAATCTGGTTTTACTTTTAATCTTCTTTCTAGAGGAGGGTATGAATGTAAGATGCTTATTGTTCCGCATTTTTTTTTCCCTGAGTGCCCCTAACTGACCAAACCATGTGTTAAAAACAGTTTCCCTCCTGGAAGGGATTATGCCCTTTGACTTTCAAAAGACATCTCTCCCCTCCCCAACATCAATAAGGCTGGATGGTGGTGTGCAGGCTGGTGTGGAGCGCAGCGGGGCGTCTGCAGAGCGGGGAAATTTCACTCAAGTCAGCCTAGCTGGCGCAGAGCGCGCATTGTTTCTTAAACTCCCTTATCTCGGACAGTTTCGACGTATTTATTTGTAAATATACATGTTCTGTATGTGCCCATGTAAATAAATAAGTTTAAATATAATTTCCAAATGAACAACATGAGAAAAATGGTCGATTTTTGAGTATGTCAAATAATGACTGCAAACAAGGTGTTTTGCAGACGCCGGCCGCTGGGTCCATCCCTGAGGCCACCCTGCCATCTAGTGGGGCGCCGCCCGAACTCCTCCTCTAGCCTTGGTCGGCCTCATTTACCCTCACAGCTGGAGACAGGGAAGTGTATTCTCCTAAATGTGTTAACTTAGCAGTGCTATACACTAGAAACAAATTAATATATAATTCTTCTGTGTCTTAAGGTCATTACTGTCGAAGCATAAATTAATAGAGCTATTCCAGTTAATTCATTTTGGCGTTTGCTTCTGCATGTCTGAGCGCATATGTGAAAATAGGACTCCCCTCCTCGCCGAGGGGGGAGAAGGAAGAAGGCCTAAAAGTAGCTTAGCCAAATGAGCAGACGCCCTGACCTAAAAGCGAAGCCAGAGTAATGCCCTTCAGATGGAGGCGGCTGCTTCTCCCTCTGCCTTCCTGGAGTCTGCCTGAATGAATTCTCATAAAGGCCAAGAGGAAATAGGAGGGGTGGTGGATATTCTGGGGGCCCTACAGGAAGGTCAGGGGAAAACAGTCCTCACAAGGCAGTGTTTTATACACATTGTTCAGGGTTCTTTGCGGCAGAGTGTCCTGTCCTAGGAGAAGGAGAGCTACGCTTTCTGACCAGGAAATGGCATGGTCTCTGTCAGGTCTGACCAGTCTGAGTGTACAAGAAGCTGTGAGGATGGTCACCTGCCCTCACCCCTAGGGTGGCTGCCACTGTATCACCACCCCTGTCGGGGGAGTAATGGGGGGTGGCTTTCCAGCCATCCACACAGGTCTGCAGCAGTGCTCTCCCACTATGAGAAAAAGCAAAAACTCCCATCTGTGGAAAGGGACCACCTAGGGTAGGGATAAAAATTCCACCCATTTGATTTTGATTATTTTTCAGATACATGGGGCCAAATGCACTTCAAAAAGAATGGCCTATGTCAGTGCTGTTTGTTTCCTTTTAGTCCATTCAAAGGTTCTGGTAAGATCCTGAGACTCTACCTTTTCTTTAATGAAATCTCATAATATCCGGGGTTAGATGTAGATTAGACTATGAGATCATCTCAGATTTTTGTTTTCATCAGATTTATTGGCATTAATAAAAATTGTAGATGCTCAAGCAAAAAATATCTAAAAGGGCCTGCAGGCTGTCATTTCTGGCAAAATAGGGTTCTCCTGAATAATATGTATGTGTGTGTGTGTGTGTGTGTGTGTGTGTGTGTCCTGTGAGGGCTGGAAGGAGGGATTGCCTTTGCATGTCTGTCTTGATAAGACATGTTCGATAAGTACCAAGGAGAGGCAGATGTGGGGTCAGTACCATGCCTTCTCCCAGCATCTCTGCAAAGTGAATTAGCTAAAGCAATATACTATGCTATTGACAATGCAAATGCTGGGAGATAAAATATTCCACCAAAACTGCAGTGCCTCATAATCTAGTTACAAAGAAAAGATTTACTCACGTGAAATAAAAATAGGCAATGTAAAACATATTAAATCAAAATTTCTGAACCTTAATGATGCCTCTGAATCACCTGCAGGACTTTAAACAAGTGTAGATCAGGCCACCCCTATCATAATTTCTAGGTGCAGAAATTGCTAAGTTCCCTAGCTAATTCTAATACTGAGCCAAATTGAAAACTGGCAATTCAATATTTTTAAATGAAAATAAAAACTAAGATTTTTGCATGGGTGATTCGGTTGAGCAGCCAGAAATGAGAACAAGCAGATGGTGCCATGTGGACCTTAGCCATTCTGGGTGATTAAGAGAAGAAAACAATGAGACTAAGGGTTAGTGTGGACACAGAAGATGTCCTGCAGAGGAGGGACATTAAAGAATGGGTGGAAAATAGAGAGAGCAAGAACAAAGGAAGAAGTAAGTATCCCAGACAAGTGTGTTGGTGTTCCTGCTGGAAAACAGACTGTAAGTTCTGAGAATCACAAAGAGCTGCCTGGTGAAGCTGAAGGAAGGCCTTGAAGAAGAAGTCAGCCCACTTCCAGGGTGGAAAATGGCTGAAGAATACAGCTATCAGAGTAAAAGGTAGCTACTAAACAGTACAATCCATGCTCTGTCTTAACGAGTACCTTTATCCTACTTTGTCCCAGGTTTCCCTGATGGCCTTACTGTGGATATGTGGAATCCCTTGGAAGTAGATGATTGGTTTTTCCCATTGCACTGCTCTCCAGGACTTAAAGATTTCCACTTCTGGGTAAGATAATGCACTCAACTGTATTAAGCAGACAATTAATTAATCCCTTGGCTGCCCACTACCCATTCTCAATGTACTTAAAAAGGGAAATAATGCTTCTAAGTTGCATAGTGTGTGCAAGATAAAAGGAATACAGGAGTTGAAACTAACATCACTACACTGAGAATCACCTTGATCATCATTAGATTATCATGTCAAGTATAACTTCATAATATTGTTATACAGACATCAGAGCAGCTAGGGAAGAAGAATTGTCATGTGAAGAGTGGTATACTCTTATTTCTTTTCATTTTTAGATATTACAATTTTAAAATGTGGGTAAATTCATCAGTGACCCATATATGGACCTCTAACAAATGCCAGGATTTGAGTTTATGATAATCAAAGAATCCTCATAAATGCATCTCTGATGAACAGAATTAAGCTCTGATTTGTGGAAATCTGGTCCATTTAAGTTGGATTGCAAAAAGAGTCCATATATTAATTGAAGGAACACTGGGCTAGGGAGTTAGAATGTTCTAGAAGAGATATTACCTGTCCATGTTGGTATAATATTTTGTTATATGAGAATGTGGGCTAGAAGTTGGTCTCACAAGATTCCTGCCAGCTCTTAGACACATAATCTTGAAGCCATTTAATATTATTTTACTCCAAGAATCCTTAAGTGGACTCCTGTGGTATGAATTCCTCAACGGTCTACTCAAAGCCCTTCACCATCTTGTCAAACCTGTTCAAAAAGACTTTTGGCACACTGTCCTGCATATAAATTCTGTTCAAGTCATTTTAATATACATAATGCCCTTTGAATACACATTGCTCAAACCTGTCCCCTCACATTTTGTCACATTGTTCCCTATTTGCCTTCCATTGCAAACTTTTCTTCACCAATCAAAATTTCCTCCAATATCCAAGTCAGTCACTTCTTCTTCCAAGGAGTCTTCCTTGAAAGTCCCATATGAATATTTGCAGTTCTTGATATCTCACTGCCATATCACACGTTATGGTATAAGCCAACTATCTACTTTTACGAATAACACCTTTGCTTCCTAAATGTCAATTCTTTAAGACCAAAACCTGTTTTAAAGTGCTCTTCTCTTTACAGCATCAGGTATATGCTGCTTGCCCTAGACTATACAGAGTGAGGTCAGAAATCAGATCATTAGTTCATCACTATATTCCTAGAACTTGGCATAAATCCTAGGGAGCTACACCGAGGAGGGCAACATTTTTCCTTTCGGGTTTCTCAAATGTAAAGAACAGCTGCTTCTATCTACTTAGCAGAAGTTCAGACCACATTAGACAAATGCCAGGAGAATGGAAGTATCTATAAGTTATTTCCAGTATGTTAAAAAAGAAAACCCCATTCATCCTTTAAAGAGAAAAACAAACATTATAAGCTCTCTTAAAGCGAATTTCTATTTGGTTAGCAATCTCCAATGAAATATAGAGAGAGATAAAAATTGATAATGTTATAGACACATAAGATGAAAAATAATTCAAGTAATGGGATTTGTCCAATAATTGGTTTTGAACTTTGGGTGACTTTTAAAAAATGAAACAATAATTTATAGTCCACTAAAAATTACTCCATCAACAATTAATTGTTTATAGGTACTGATTAGAAAATCTTTATTCTCTATGGAGTACACTAAGAACCACTTTAGCAGATTTTTTTGTTAAAGAAGAAAAGGAATAAGTATTCTATGAAAACATTGAAAGGAGTACTCTGAAATTGGGCTCAACCTTGGCCCAGTCCCCAGTGGTGATAGATTTAAACATATTTTTATATAGCATATCAGCATGGATTTAGTTGTATCATTGGCAACTATGTAAATGGAAAATTTTATGTAATCCACAATAAAAACAAAATTATGGCATAATGTGCTCTTTTATTGAATCCATCCATACCTCTTTCATTCCCAGAGATGAATTTCACAAAGAAGGTATACACATGATCAGCAGGTCTGTAAACCAAGACCTTGCTTATGAAGGGCAGCGAGGCATTACAGGAGCCAGCAACGCTAAAATTTGAAATCAAGAGGTTCCCATTCCATTTCAAACCTCCAAAACAAAAAGAGAACACCTGTCTCAGATCCCTTTTACCTTCTCCCTCCCTCTTCCAGCCTCTGCCTACAGGATAAAGAATCTGTATTGTTGCCAAGCTTGCCACTTAACATCTCCACGCATCTACATAATGGCCTCCCGACACTGGCCATTATGGATGAGATTCACGTTATTTATAAATTAACTCTCTTGTTCCTGCATATTCCTGAGTTTATCATCATTAAGGAGGAGAAATGGCTCTCAACAAAAGGCCCAGGTACTATGGTGACAGACACAATAGTAATGCTTAGATACACAGATAGGCATGTTTCCATTTTGGTCTCTTGTATCCATCTTCACTTGTCCCAGATATGCCATTTTCTGATTCTCAGGGTGTAAAATGTTTTGAAATACATTTGTGTATTCATGGATTGTTGGCTGTATTCACATTTTTATATTCAGCTAATATTTAAATGTATTTAGGAAACAGGCCTCAATTTAGATTTGCAATGTGGTATGAAATATCATAAAGGGAAATCACTTTCAGGCTGTTAGATCTGGTGCAGCTGGGGAGATAGAGAGGTTCACAACATCTGTCAGCCCACAACATTTTCACAAACCCTTTTCATACTCAATAATACCAGGCAAGGCGGCTGCTAACCCAGAAAAATTTAAATACCTGTAGAAACACAAGAACAAGGGAAAGAATCTAATTTTTAAACATTTCATTTAAATTCTGACCAGTGCACAGGCCACATTCTTTGGGGCAGACTAACAACTTCCAGGTGTGGGTCTATATCTGTGTCAATTTTAAGATTAGTTTAGTATATGGCTGGAAGAGACAGGGAAGACTTCCCATAAGAAGGAAACATGAAGAAAGTTTCTGAAGAAGCAGCTATTTTGAGAAGACACCCGGTGCCTTCATCAACACCTAATGCATTAACTCTCAATTCCTTATTTGCCTGTAGGCAATTAGCCTAGATCCCCATACAGGGAATGACACATAACCCACATAAAAGTATAGGTCCTAACTTTACATGTGTTACATCCTGTGGCCTCAGGCTAAGCTCCATATCCCCGTTAGTTATCTTGAAAAGTTAGCTGGGCAAGAGCACAACCAGATTCTATTGCCTGCCGGAATAATCTTTAGACATGAAGATGTGGTGTTTTGTCCACACAGGACTCTGAAAGGATCATTTTTGTAGAGAATAAAATGTTCCTACACAGAACACCACTTACAAGTCGTACTTTTTTAAGTTTGGAGAAGGAGGAAGTTGATGATGATAGGGTTGGTGGTGATGGTGGTGATAGCTACAAAGATCTTTTTCAAGGTTTCCCCAAAAAGGCAAGCAATTTCTTTGTGGTTCTCCCAAATAAATAAATTAAATTGAGAGAAATACACACACACACACACACACACACACACACAAATCAAAGAATTTACTTCATCCCTCCTGTGTTTTCAATGAAATATTTGTGTGTGTGTGCATGCATACACGTACACATACCTAACTATAAGGTATGTGTAATAAGAAAATAAACCAACATTAACATCTGAAGGGCTAGGGAAATAGATCAGTTGGTAGAGTGCTTGCCTAACATGCACAAAGCCCTGGGTTCAATCTCCAGCACCAACAAAAAAAGAAAAGAAAATCTCAAAATTAATATTTGAGATGGTCAAAGCATTCAAATTCCAACTTTGATCTGAGATAAACAGCACTTTGTGTCAAAGAGCTTCTCTCCAGATGTAGCTATGACTAAGTCAGTGAAGAAGTTGATGCTTATCTCCAGCAAAATTTTCAATGAAAAGAAATCACTCAACTAACATCTCTGGCCAACTCCAATGATCCTAAAGAGACATAATCTATATTCATAAAGAATTTTAGGATAATTAAGTATAAAGTTCTAGGACAGTACAAGATACAATTAATCATTGAGACAAACAAAGAATCTCCATACATCTAGATGTATTGCAGAGTTGCAGGGAGAGGGATTTAGGAAATTTTAAATCCATCTAATAAATCCACTCAGGATAGTGAGTTTGCAGCACTCTGATTTAGTTTTATAAATTCAGTTATATAATTCCAATTCTACAAGCAACAATTTAGAACCAGTTAACAGATTACAAACTGAGAGCAAAGAGATAAGCTTGTAACAATTTCAACATAGAAGATTCTAAATTTCACTCATTGGAAACTAAAAGAATGTTACCGGTGCCACTATTTATCCATACTGATTATTAAATGACTAAATGTTTATCTTTCTTTGAATATGACATTTGTTTCCTTACCCAGATATTTAGATCAGGAATTATGTGATACATTCTTTTTATAGTCTCATCATTTAACATAATACCGTGTGATGAGATTAGACACCCAATAAATATTTGTTGATGGGTAGCTGGACTAATATCCCAGTATGAAGTTGTGCAGTTTTGATTGTAACATTATCCTCCCACATATACATGCACACCTTTCTCACTAGTATGTAGCTATAGAATAAAGTATGAAGTTTTAGTTCTTTTCATACCTCTAAATGAACCCAAATTGACCTTCCCAACTTTAATTTTTGATATGGTTTAGACATGATTTGAGTGTCCTCCAAGGATTCACATGTTGATATTTAATCTCCATTGATATTCACATTCTTAATGCAAAGGTGAAAACTTAATCCAACACTAATGTTTAGAGATGGTGTTTTGATGATGTTTTTGGAAAGAGTTTTGGATTAGACAAGGTCATTGGGATCAAATGCCCATAGTTGAATGCTGGTGACTTTATAAAAGGGAGACCAGAATACACTCACCTACACACTTGTACTCCTTGTCTCATCATATGATGCCTGTACCACCTCTGTACTCTGCCAGCAAGAAAGTCATCACCAGATGCAATCCCTGGACTTTGTACCTGTAGCACTGCGAGCTAAATAAATCTATTTTCTTTATGAAGTTAGCCTACCTCGGGTATTTTGTTATAGTACAAAAGAAAAGAGAAAAGAAAATTGGTACCAAGAGTCATTACTATAACTATACTTGAAAACATGGCAGCACCTTTGGAATCAGTTAACTGACAGAAGCTGGAAGAGTTTAGAGAAGCAGGCTAGAAAAAAACTAAAGTGTTGTAAGTTAGTGTTAATGGACAATTCTGTTGATACCTAAGAAGACAGGAGAAAGGAAAAAAACTAGATTGTCTTAGAGATTAGCTTAGTGGTTATAACCTGAATGTTGACAGAAATGTGAACAGTAAAGGCCATGCTGATGAGGTCTCAGAAGGAAAAGGAAATACTATTGGAAATTGGAAAGAAGTGTGGTCCTTGTTACACCATAGCAACGAACTTAGCTGCATTGTATCCATGCCCTAAGATGTTGTGGAAGGTCAAACTTAATAATGATGGACTAATGTATCTCATAGAGGAGACTTCAAAACAATGAAGAATTCATAGTGTATCATGGGTATTACTGGCTGCTTTTAATCAGATGTACAATAAGACTCAGAAAACAGAGTGCAAAGAGTTGGAAAATTTGCAGTATGCCTGGGGTCAGAAATGAAGTAAAAGCATGGAAGGGTGCCACAGACAAAATGCTTACTAAAGATATTAGTGCCAAAAAATGGAGCTGTTTGCTTTGCATGGGGACAATTGGAAAAAGTCCTCAAGGACATCTCAGAAATCTTGAAGTCTGTCCTCCCATCATAGGCCCAGAGACCTTCCAGAGTGGAATTATTTCATGGAATACCAGGGTGCTCTAAAAGGAACACCTAAGACCTGGCTTTCCAGCAAATCACTCCATGTCCTCTGCAACAATGATCCAAGCAGTTGCAGGCACTGTTCATGTGGGCAGCTGACCTTGACTTCCACATAGAGCTGATTTTACAGTCCATGGGAGCTTCTATTGAGAAATTGAAGGAGGGCCGGAAAAGTCAAGGAGTGGTTCACCATAGGGTCAGAGCCCCTGTAGAAAGCACCTGTTGGAGCAATGCCTAGTTCAGCTATGTGAGTGAAGCTGTGGTGAAGACCCAGAAATGTATGGTCAACAGAAATGTGCTGTGGCCACCTAGAAAAGCTGCTGACATTAGAACACTGACCCATGGAGCAGCCATTGGGAGGCAACCAGCAAAGCCATAGGGGTAGATGAGTCCAAGGCCTTGGGGGCCCATTCCTTACAGCAGTATGTAGAAGAGATTAGACTTGGAGTAGCATTGGGATTTACTGTCCATGCCATGGGTCTCAGTTTTGCTTTGTACTAATTATTCCTTCATATTTTCCTTTTTGTTTTTTCCTTTTGGAATAGGAATGCCTACCCCTCCGCCTGTCATGTTATTGTCTCTTGAAACTATATAACTTGTGCATTTTAACCCCCTCGAGGTCTCAAAGCTGCAAGGAACTTGCCATGAGTCTCAGATGAGACTTTGAACTTGAAATTTTGAGCAATGCCAAAAGCTAAGACTTTGAGATTACTGGGGATGGGATGAATACCCATCTTGCATTGTGAAAAGGGCATGAACCTTGTGGGACCAGAAACAAATGCTGTCATTGTTCCCCCAAAAGGTCATCTGTTGTTTGATCCCTGTGTGGTGGTAAAAGTTATGGAACCTTAATATAAAAAAAGAGATGGGGCCAAGTTGGGAGCTCTCTGGGTCGTTGGGGATGCTGCCTTTGGAAGGAATTAAAATAGTTCCTGTGAGACTCCTGCATTGATTCTAGAGATATTTGTTATTAAAGCCGTGCCTGTCCCCACTCAGTGTCTCCCTGATTTCCTATTTGGAGATGTGATCATTACCTCACACATGCTCCTGCCATTACCATTCTCCCTGAGGTGACAGAGTGGGACAGGGGCTGCTCAATGTTATTTGAATTTGTAGCCTCCAAAACTGTAAGCTAAATAAGCCTCTTTTCTTAATAAAGTCAGCCTGCTTGTGTGTTTTGTCACAGTAACACAAAATGGATCATTTCAACTCCCCACCATTTTCCTCATACAGTTTACTCTTTTCTATTTATGTGCCACACTTCTATTCATTTCTTGGTTCATTTAATTCCTCCTTTTATTATCATCTCATATCACATATTTCTTAGTCAAGCATTACATCCTTTGTGTGCTCCTGCCTAGTTCTCCTTGGGATACCCAACTTATAATCAATGCTTTCCTTGAGCTTTCATAAAATATTATCAACATTCTTCTCATGGTTTCTCACATTCTACAGAGTCATCTTGTATATTTCATATAGTCTCCGTCATCCTGTAAATTCCCTAAAGACAAGATCTGCCCCCAAATTTTGAGTCATCTTTGAAAATACCAAGAATCTTAGCATCTAAAACCCTCAAGGCTCTTGCACAAAGAGGTTCCCAGTAAATATTTGCTGAATTAATTTGCTAGTGATTAATCTAGTTACAGAAGTAAAACTCTGTAGTGTTTCGGATAGAGTAAATAAAATTTATTTCATGATTTTTATACAAAGGATTAGAATCATATTCTGGGTTGTTCTGAATGAGGTAGTTTAGCTCAGAAAGCATTGGAACAACACCATGCTTAGTAATGTTAAAACATCACCCAGCCTGGCAGAATCATCCATATTCTAACATGTGCTCTTCTTCATTTCCCAAAGTCCATTCTCACCTCTTACTGAATAGTTTTTCCTTCATCATTCATTCATTCAACTTCCTTCCTGGCCAAACTTGAGTTCATTTCAACCTTATGTTTTTGTGTTGACAACGTAATTAAGTAGCTTATAACCTGGTTAACTTTCTGGTAACAGCTTTGTCTCACTAGTTTGGACTCATATGGTAGCCGACTACTTTCAAAAAGGATAAGAAAAGTTATAAATTCTCTCCCAAGAAATATGAATTATCAATATTATCGTCCCTGTGAGAGAAAGGAAAGGAAAAGTGACAAATATACAAAGCACCTCCAACATCTGTAGTCACTCTTACATATGATGAGAGAAAATCTATCCCTCCAAAACAACACACATACTCTGCCTAGAAGATGCCCACATATTCTGGACTTAGAGAGAATGTAACTAAATTCTAGACTTAGAGAGCATATAACTAATTTCTTTCCAAAAAGACCTCCAGAAAAACACTGAATAAATATTCTGAAGATACGGATTACCTATTATTCATCACATCCCAAGTGTCTTGTGCAATGCCTATAATACAGGAGGTCCTCCATAAACATATGATGAATGGGTAAGCTTGTATATTAACAAATGAATGGGTTTTCTCTATGGTTTTCCACATAAAAGAAGCTGGTCCATGTGGTCTCATCATTTCCTTCTGATGAGCTTCCTTTATATAAGAGTGCTGTTTTCTGTCTGTAACTCTTCAAATCAGATAGATGTAATACTAGATAAATGAGGACAATGCTGAAAGCAAGAGAAAAAATACAGGTGGAGTAGGCTCAAAAATGGTCCCAGAAAAAGGGGGAATTGTAAAATTTAAAAATGCCTTTATTTGCCTAGCAGTTAACCGTATTTTGCGATGATTTTTTCCATGCATTTTTTTCTGTTG
The DNA here is from genome assembly GCA_004024805.1 of Geosciurus inauris. Taxonomy (NCBI): domain Eukaryota; kingdom Metazoa; phylum Chordata; class Mammalia; order Rodentia; family Sciuridae; genus Geosciurus; species Geosciurus inauris. Next base: position 36,208 of record PVHX01011256.1, read on the forward strand.
AATCTCAGTAATAATTTGGCAGAGCAGCCAAGGTAGGTATCAATCCCCACAATACCACTGTAGCTCAATACACATATGTTACAGATGAAAAATCTAATGTCTACAGAGAGGCCCCAGCTAGTGGGTTACAGTTCTCCTAATTCCAAATCATTGTTTTCAGTGAAACTTTTTTAGCTGTAAAACTGACTACAATTCATTGTGCTAACCAGATTCCCTACAATGCTGTCAGTTTATCATTTCTCAGTTCTTCTTTCCATCTCTAAAATTCCTGGTCTCCTCTTGGCTTCAGGTTTATATGGATGAGGATTCCAAAAGAAGGACCAAATATCCTTTTGTAAATATTCTTATTCTGCCTTATATTCAAGATTCATTTTAGTTTTCCTGCCTGTCAGTTCCAAGGCAATGACACCACATCCCCCACCAACTTCTACCTGCTGTACCCCCAGTCACTCAACTCATTTGTTGGGAATGAGTAATTGAGTCCAATCACTGTACTCATGGCTAAGCAAGTTCTGGGGGATCCCAGCAAAGCAGAGGTGGCAGCACCATTAAGACTGAGCACTTGCAGAACAGCAGTCAAGTGCTATCCTTGACACAGTGTAGCTGAAAAGTGTTTGGTTAAATTAGGCATATAAAAACACCCACTCACTGCAAAATTACCACATTCTTCTCTAGAAAACAATTCTGAAGTAGTCTCCCCAAGCACTTTTGAAAGAAAACGTAGGGTTCTGTTTTTTGTTTGCTGTTTGTTTCTGCATTTTATCCTTTTTGCAATTACAATATATTATGGTGTCTGCTGGACAGTAACAGGTGTAAGAAACATGTAAGTTAGATCTAAGAGTCTTGGATTTCAATTTCTTGTTCTGAACCCCACTCTTATCAATTAGAACACCCTGCTCATCAAGGAAATTAGCTGGGTTCAACGTATAGAGCCTGGTTAGGGAATCTTCCGGCCAGTAGAAAGGTCCCTGTCCCTGCAAGGCTGTAGCCCACCTTAGCAATCTGAGAGAGGCTGGAGGTCAATAGGTACCTTTGTCCAGGACTTAACCTCACCATAGGAGATGGCCTTGCTTCATTGTCTTTTGCCAAGCTGCCCTAGTACCCCTTCAGGTACCCATCACACTGGAACTTTAATTTGAGAAAATTCAGGCTCAGGTGGTTGTTCAGTGGTAGAGCACTTGCCTAGCATGTGTGAGGCCCTGGGTTTGATCCTCAGCACCACACATAAATAAATACAAGTATTGTGTTCATCTATAACTCAAAAAAAAATGTTTAAAATTTGAGAAAATACCTCCTGACCTCTCTTTTCTACCCTACTCCATCTTCTCTAGGAAGCACATTCCAAACATGCTCTGCTTTGATGACTTTGAGCTTGACATCTAAAATGATGCTGTTGTAGTCTGCCATTATTCCTTTCACTCCCGGTTTCCAGGCTTTGCAATTTGTAGCACTCTCTAGGCTTTGCAATTTGTAGCACTCTCTATATCCTGCCAGTTCTTACACCAGTGCCCTCATCTGATAAATGGGCATGTTCTGCATAGAGAAGTTATATGATTATACATATCAGATTATAGTTATAGAATTATTCTGGTAAATATATGAAGATGTGCTGTACCAATGCAGTGCATGAAATTCTTGGCAGATAGATCAGATCTCTAAAAAGGATAGTAAAACAGGTACCCAACTAAATTTGCTTGCTTCTATGCCATAGCCCTGGGAAGGCAGGAGCACTCAGGTAGCTGATGGTCTCCCCAGCCCCACTCTTTCACTCAGATAGCAACACAAAGTTTATATTCTTTCCATTTGTGTCTAAAATTCCCTAGGAATGTACTTGGCAGGGGAAGAAAGACTGCCAAAAATCAAACCTCAATTTTTTTCTTCTTTCCTTTTAGATCCCCTGATTTATTCACTCCAAGAGACGAGTGGCATTTGGAATTAAAACTTCCAAACCCAGAGGAATAAAGACTAGGAAGATGAGAAGATAAGCCAACCAAAAGAGAGTCAGTTAAAAAAAGCAAATGAGGGTGAAGCAAGGGAGGAGAGAGAAGATAAAGTGAATGAGAAGACAGAAGGAGAAGGAGCGATGTGGAAAGAGAGGGTAGATGGGAAGAGGGAGGATGGCAGAGGGAGAGATCAAAGGCCAGAGAGAAAAGGAGGAGAAAAAAGGATAAGAAAAGAGAGAGAGAAGAAAGATGTAAGAGAAGGGAGCAAGGGAAGAAGGAGGGAGGAAAAGGGAGAATATACATTAAGTGTCTGATGCTTCATTTTGATACAAAGGTAAGTTGTCATTGAAGCAGCAGACGTCTTCATTTGCCACAGCCAGGATTTAAAAGACAGAAACTCAATTTGGTTGCTCTTTTCTCTAATAAAAAATATGTTTTATCCCAACGGAAAAACGTGTTTCTTTCTGCCAATAAGTGTCAGCACCTAATATGAAGCCTTCAATAAAACAATGCCATTAAATAATTTAACCTGGGGGAAAAAAAAGCCATCATGACTGTGAAATAAATGTATAGATTTCAGATAGATCAAACTTTAGAACAGAAAAAAAGAGAGAGATAAAGTAAGAAATGTGCTTTGGGAAACAAAGGCGCATCCACTCTCAAACAAAAAGGAAATACATTAGTCCAAGAGAATTGAAAATAGCCACAGCCGACACCTACACTGATATGGCACCACATGGAAGTACACAGTCTCCTCCTACTGCTGTGGGGAAATTGACAGAACAGAGAGCCTGAAAAATGAAATCTGGGGACCAAATCAAATTGATATTCTTCTGTCTGGAATACAAACCTGCACATTCAGAGAGACCTCAAGATGCTCATCAAGGGCCGCGTCCCCACTGGGACAGCCCCAGGATGAGAGGAAAAGAATCTGGAAGGGGCCTTAGCAGCCCAAAGTGCTAACTCAAGTTTTGCCACTAACGAAAACGATGGTCTCTTTCAGGAATGCACCTCCTGAAGGGTGTCAATTTTTTTTTCCATTGGTAAATTTAGATGATGGTACTTTAAAAACCACGAGAGCACCGTGCAATACATAGCGAAGTCGCTCTCTGCACATAACTTCTCTCTCGTTAGTCATTTGCTTATCCTTTCACTCATTGGTGTGCCATCAAAAGCAAGGCAATTATCTCTGCTAATTCTGAAGAGACCTATTTCCTCCAACACCCCCATAAAATGGTCTATAGACCAAAAGGTTTGAGGACCACTTGTGCTGGGGCTCTCTATCCTCCCCTCCATTAGTACCTCTATTAATCATCTAGGCCAGTGGTTTTCTACTCAAGCTGAGCATTAAAATCACCTGGGGAGCTAAAAAAACAAAACAAAACAAAATACAGGGAAAAAAAATAGTCGGTGCCTAGGCTCCACTCCACATCAATTAAACTAGTATCTCCAGGGATCGGCATAAGGTTTTCATAGTTTTCCAAGTTGCTGAGGTGATTCTAATTCTAACCAGCGCTGAGAACCACTGCTCCAGATATGCCCACGAGTTCACTGAAAGAAACACATTTGACCAGGCTTTTTCCAACAAGACCCACGTACGTCAGTCGAGATGCAGGTTCCGGTCAAGAACAGAAACCACACTCCCAAAATGAAACAGTTAGGAACAGAGGACAAGGAGAGACTGAAGTTACTAAAAACTTAATTGTTACCTTCTGCCTCAGAATCAAAGCAAGACTTAAAGACTTACACAGCTTGGATTTTAGTTTTTGGATTTGGAACATTATATTCTGAGTCTTGGTAATCATTACCCATAGTTAAGTTAGAGTAAGAACTTAACCTGATTTCATCACCTTGGTTTCCCCAGGTAGTTTCACGGAAGTAAATAAGAACTGTAAATTTCATAAAGAACCACCATAAATAGCATGGGGAAGTCAGGATAGCCCTCTGAAATAAGCCAGGCTTTGGATTAGACAGAATTAGCTTTAAATGTATTCTTCCACTTTTTGAGTCATATGGTCTTGAGAAAGTCACTTTACTTTTATCAGATCCTCAGCGTCCTTATTTGTAGAAAAGGGATAACAAGAGCTACTTCAAAGTAGGGTAAAAATTAGAACTAATGAATGTAAAGACTCCATGATCCAAGGCACAATCAATGCTGATAGTTAGGAAGATGATGATAATGACCATTATGACTAAAACCAGAAATTGTTGGAGAAACAGTATGCTCTGAAATCAGTTAGCTTCCTGGAGGTAATCTCGTGTCTAGTATTGTAATGGCTCCTCAGAATAAACATGCATGACAGAAAGGGTAATATTTGGAAGAAAGTGGAAAATCCCATTCGTTGTTACATAATACTACCATCTAAACACATAGGCTTTGTACAGGTATGTTCATATTCAAAAGACAACAAAGCTGCTGATCCCTAGACAAAAACCCAGATAATCATGGCAGGTATCAGTGACAACAAATCACTAACCCTATTCCTCTTCTCCATTGTGTATCTCACAGGAGCAGCTGGAAATCCAAGAGCAGTCCTTCCTCCTTTCCCTTTGATTAAGAAAGCCTGGTGTGATAGAATTCTGGCCTTCCCCCTTCTCTTTTCTTCCAATCTTGATTGTGAATATGACGGTGATAGCCATCTTGAAAAAATAAGGGGAAAAATTAGATAATAACAGAGGATTCAGCTCTGACATCATTAAACCACAAAACCAATGCCTGTACCTACTTTTCTTGAGATATTGTGTAGGGAAAATCTAGCCCTGTTTGCATAAATGAGCACCTGTGATCAAGTTTTGTGTCACTTGCAGCTGAAAACAGTCCTCATGGACAGTTTCATCAACTAAATCTAAAAACGTCACAGTTTAGAGTCTGAGTAGCCATCATCCTCAGATTTCAAAATCAATATAGCTGAACACATAATGATAATCTACACATCAAAAGATAGACGTTTTTCTACAACCAAAACAGAAATGAATTGAAAACTGTTTGTCAAATGCAAAAAAAAAAAAAAGCAAACTGTTCTAAGGGAGAAGACAGGCTCCAGAGCTTTGACTCCATCATGAAATTATAAATTGCTTTTACCCTGTGTGTTTTGGATGCCAGCCCTTCTCCTGCTGTTGAAACCTTTTCTCTTTTGAGACTATTACTGCATTTGATATAATCAGGGTTTCCTAATTGTCACTGGTACATACCATGATTTATCATGCCTTTGAACCTGTCCTTATCTTTCTCATCAGGAGGAACGTTCCATGTCCTTACTTTCCGTCTACTCAGACTGTTCGTAGTCTTTTTTTGTTCCACATATGCCTGGAAGACAACCCCGATTTCTCAACTCCATGACACTTTCTCATTATTTAAGCCACTTACATTACAAACACACTTATGTGTGCCTGCAGGTACACACTCTGTACCACCTTTGTTAAATGTCCAGGCTTGCTTTTTTGCAAAAACAGGATTACAATCTGGGAAAAGCAAACCTGGACATCCGACCCATCACACAGTTGGCCCTCCCCCTCTTACTATGTCTGGTTTATTGTTGGATCTGCATCAGTGTTATCAGGAAAGTTTTTGAGGAGGACTCTTGGGCAAATGATGTGAAATGTTACAGAATCTTCATGAGACACTGTCCCTGCCCTCAAATACCTCTGTTTAGAATATTGGAAATTCTAGTTGGTCCTCAAAGAAACATCTTAACAGTACAATTTTCCTGTCAGCTTTCACCTACTTAGGGTCACAAAGAACCCAATTGATCGAGGCATGAGAAGAAGTGATGTTCTCTGATCACAGGTGGCATTTTGGCAAGACTATCATTGTGTGGCCAAGAAGTCCCACGGTCTCAGGGAACCTCCAAAGTTTCTTCTGAAGAAAGTTTCGCTTTAGTCCTTCTCTGCACCTCTCCTATTCATCCTCCTCACCACTAACTTGATTTCTTCCTCCCTGGTCTCAAGAGACCTTATTTCTTCCATTGCCCTAGCGTTTTGGATGCTGCCTTTCTTTTCAAACTTCTATTCATTGATCACTGTGGTGACTAGAATTATGTCTTCTCACTCCACGTCTTCTCATTTATTTAAAAAGTCTCAAAGTGAGTTCATCAGGCAACTCTCTACCATTTTATGTGGCTTAAGGACAAACTAGGGTGTTTTAGGGAAAAGAAAACAAAGTCCATGGCAGAAAAGGCAATTTTCCAAGTCCACTGAAAGCTTCTGCCTGGAAGGACCTTGAGGTCCGTGTCTGACTTCTCCTTTGCACCACCTCAGATTTCAAACTTGACTCTGACGGCATTTGGACATCACAAATTTCAGAAGGGTGACATGCACCTAATTAATTCATTCTACAGAAAAATGACAAAAAAAGAAGAAGAAAGAAAGAGAGTTTAGAAACTTAGAAAGGATGGAGAAATGAGGAAGTGCCTCCTTTCTCAAAAACAGCGTCAGCAGCATATTAGATTTAGTAGTGAATTTTAACGTCCTTTTCTACCCTGCCCTACCATGCCTTTCTGTTAGCTGGGGATTTATTTCAAGGCCTTACCAATCATATGCTAAAGCTGGTACATCACTAAAACATCTTCTGGGAGGACAGGGAGAAATCCAATCTAGGATTGAAAGCTGCAACTGTCATAGATAAAAAATACTCTCTGAAGACTGCTATTGAGTCAGACAGTTGGAAGAATTACTGCAAAGTTGTCTGAACTTCACATAAGTTACTGGCTAGTACTCAGACCAATGCCAGGGATGTCCATTTCTAGAGACCCTCTAGAAGAATGCAACCTTGGTATCCTCCATACCTGCTCCCCAATGACACTACATTGCTACTGACAGGGCCCCCTGGAAGGGTTTGGCTAAATGATTTCTACGGGAAAAGACAGGTGTTGTAAAGAATTGGACCTTTTTACTCTGAATTGTGCATTAGCCAAACTCCTAGCACTGTTGAGAGATGCTCCAGACAAAGAAGTAATACTTTTTGAAGATGAAAACCATCCTGTACTTCGGCATGAAAAAGCATGTATTAAATGCATGGCACCACTGCCATCAATAAGCTGTTACAAGAGTCCATGGTTCAATACACATTCATTTGCACATTTATGCCTTGCCAACAAGAAACTCCCAGCTTTTAGTCTGATCATCTCAATATTCCTCATTAGAATTCAGTCTGCCAGTTGACAGTCCCGATGCCACCAGTGCCCCCTGGAATCCTCAGCCTTGTGACCTCAGGGTCTCACACACACTCACACATACACCCCACAAGCATGCTCCTGCAGGCAGGCTTCCAGGTATAGGTGCTGTCTCAAATTACCCAGGCATTGCTGTTGCCTAAGATCATGGATAATTCAATATTTTTTATTGCTAATTTTTGTAGAACAGGTTTACCTTTTTTCAGTTAAAATGACAATTTTATAACTTTAACAAGAAACTAAATGGATATTCACTTCCTGGGATGGCTGAGTGGTAAGTTAGATTGTCATACAGGAATATAGACTCTGGAAAAAACTACCTGATATGCAATTACATCAACAACCCTCTTCGGGGACTTATATTATAAAAGGGCAATTCACTCACAGGGAATGAAGATTCAGAATGTCTTTTCTCCTAATAAGGTTACAGCTTTTATTACAATTAGGAAAAGCAGAGTGGCTTGCCTCTTCAGGTAAGGAGTAGCTTAACCAATTACTAAAAGGAAACAACTATTTGGGATTCTTTGAAAGAGGTTTTTCAGTACCTTTAAAACCTGAAGGAATATATGATGGGCTACATTAAAGTCTTCAAACTGACAGCTTCAGCTTGAGACTTTAGTATTCTTAGTATAATGTCCTATGTCCCCAAGATGTTAAATACAAAAGAACCTTTATGTACTTTCAACTGTAAGGTCTCTCTCAACATACCTATATACCTTAACTTCCTCCTTCTTTTTACTAACCTACAAATGCCACAACCTTTCCTTTTCTGTACAAAAGGATATCAAACAAATTGCACCTCTTGATATATGTCGGTCCCTTCACTCAGGAAAAACGACATGGCTATTTTATTAGACGGGAGGTCTCAAGAGCTTCTGAACCCCACAGACAGTCTCATAAATTACCAAGAACCACACCACTGGAGCAACAATAAACTTGAAATGGGTTAAGTGGTTTTGTTCCTGGCTTGCTCCTCTTTGTCCCCTGTCTGTCTGTGGAAAGTCCTAGAAGCATACAGCTCTGTGGATGTGTAATCACTGATACCTGGGAATCTGGTACCCAAACTCAAGAACACCATTACATCTTACCTTGATTTAATCCTTGACTGCATCTAAGGATAAGAGTCCCTAGGGCAGGTTGATATTAACTAAGGGTTTATGTGTGTCTATAAACATATTTTGCTTCTTGAATTTGTTCATGTTTTCACCTTTACAATGAGGTAATTGTTTCTAAAACTCAAACTTCTCCATCTTTATGTGTAATAATGTTTCCTTTTATTTGACCTAAACTTACAGCTTTAAGGAATGACCTCTGGTATGAGCATTCTGTATTGATCTAGTCAAGATCGATCAAGAAGACAGCTGGAATCAGATCAGCATCGTCGCAGCCCAGTGTGCCTGCTGGGTACAACTGCAATTCCAGCTTAAAGAGCAAGCCACAGATTTGAAGAAGAAAAGCTCACCTGTGAATACTGAGGACATCTCCTGCCTTTCCTTAGTTCATCCGCAAGTATGAGAGATGTCTCTACACTCAGACCTTAACTAGACATTCAACACAAGACAATCTACTGCTCTGTGAAATGTGCAGTAACAACAAAGTCTCTAAGTAACAATCCAGTCCTCAAATCTTTGGCTCTCCCCATTCACTCACGTCCAATCACGAAGTATAACAGATAGAATTTCTTTGGAAAACAAGAGCCATTTGGCAATAAATAAATGAGCCACACCAAGGGGTACTGCTAACCCTTTCATAGTTTTACTCACTTTTAACTGAATAATGGTCCCAAAGCTCAAAACTCACAGGAGAAACTTTACGCAGATATCCTCTTTTTCCTCTAGGTCTTAAAGAGTTCATGTGGGAAGGTGGCATGCATTGGAAATGAGCCACATAAATAAAATAATGCAAATAAACAAACTTTGAAAAGAATTTTGGTCTGAATTTGAGTACCACCTCTACCCCAGTGATCCTGGGAAAGTGGATCAATCTCTCTGAGCTCCTGATTCCTCACTGGTAAAACAGAGAGACTACACCTACTTTGTAGGATTGTTGTGAACACTAAATAGATAAGGAATGTAATGTACCTTTCATCCCAGGTAGGCACTGAAGAAATGCCGCCTAGGGTCTCCCACTTTGTTTCACCCATCTGTTTTTCTAGAAGTAGTAACACAGGACAGGTCAATTACTAACAGGTTGGATTTTATTTTTCAATCTGCATGTTATGTAGCAGTTGGCAGACTAGTACAACAAACTTTTATGGAATGCTGAGACTTTCCTTAGCAAACAAAATAATATCTCCATTGAAATTTCCCTCTCGTATTTTAATGATATATTCACCTGGCATTTATTGAGGAGTCCAGCACATCAATGAAGATAAAAAGATAAGACACTTAAATTCTCTTTCAATAAAGAGCTTACATATCACCTCTTATTTCATATTTGTCAACGTACCTCTTGACCTATTAGTTTCACAAGGAATAGATAACTAAAAATTGGGGAGGAAAAAAAAAAGCATAGGCCTAGTAGTATTCAAAATCTCAAGCAAAATAAATTTTGTGAACTGTTTGTACCAAATTTTTTCAAGGTTTGACTCTCACAGGAAGAGATACATGTGAAACTAATGAATTCATATTTTGTTCTTAATTTTGGGTCTCGTAAGCCTGAACTTTGGGGAAATTAAATGATTCTATCTGTGTTTAGATTGGGAGCTAAGAAAACAGACAAAAGAATGAGGGAGCTTTGAGGTGGTCAGGAAGGTAATGAGGAGCAAATGCCAAATAACGGTCAAAGAATTAAAGAAAAAATGTTCTTTTATGCAAAGTCTTTTTTCAAATGCAATAATTTGGTGAAGATGAAGTCAGGGGGCTCCTACAGGACGCTTGTGGCCTGCAGGAAGGCACAGATGGCTAGAACCAAACTAAGCAAAGACCCGGCCCCACGCAGCCAGTTCTCTGAAAGGCCTTGGTCGCCTTTCACAAAGTCCGGTCAGAGGAGTCTGGGAGGCAAGCAGGAAGCAGCTGGAGGAGCTGAGATTAATGAGGAAGCGCAAAATGAGGAAGAGCAACAACTGGAAACCCTTGTGGTGACATCAGGAACAGAGCCAGAGAAGACAACCTTGTTATCACATCTGTTCTGTCATTATAATTAAATGGTAATGCGCGTCTCTTGTTGGGTTACCAGGGTGGAATTCCAAGTGGGGGAGCCCCTCGCCACTCGCCGGGGGGCCCCCAGCCGCTGCCCTTCTCGTTGCAGCTGAAGAATCCTTTCCCGCGCTAATAGGCCGGGTGTCTGGAGCAAGTGTTAATTTTGGATTACATCTGAGTGGAAATAAGATGAAGGTCTGGGGAACGCTTTGCCTTCACTCGGATGTTTCATTTCCATTTACTAGCACTGCAGAATACCCAGGGAGATGTTTTCATTCCAATTTGGAAGATGTCATAAGCCTCCAAACTTTTAGCTATTGATCCAACTCTTGAGCTTTGGAGGCCTGCGCACATGCTCTGTAGAGGGAGAGGGTAGGAGGTGCATGTCCTGCCCAAGGAGAACTGCCCCTTCTCAGGCGGGCACCTCTCTGCTCATGCCAAAATTCACCCTGCCCGACCCAGAGGCCCATTAGAGGCCCTCAGAACCATTAGCTCAGACTGGCTCTGTGCTGAGTAAATACTCTTGTGTCCTCCTAGAAACTAGGGCAGCTGCCTAGATTTTTTTTTCTTCTTCTTCTTTTTCTTTCTTTCAAAATCAGCAGAGCAAAGTTCTCAACCCCAAATGGCTCAAATCTGCCTCTTAATAAGTATACTGTTTTATGTATTCTGCAAGTGGTCAGCATTCATTTGAGATTTGCTACACTCTTACTCCTTTTTCTTTGGATTTTAAATATCAGATTTTTGTTTGATTTTGGACAGGGCCATTTGCAGGGAAGATGCCAATAATCAGATTTCCACCATCAGAAGGTAAGCTATCTATACCTGCAGGAAAAGGCCACAATCTATCATCTTTGGAATCTGTGAGCTAAATAGCAGTTGTTTGTGAAGCCTCCCAAAGGAGGTTTTAAAAAACAAAGCCCTTCACTCAGTAAGAGCTGGAGGGGGTGCATGAGGCCGGCTCATGCATTATTCAGCTCAGCTTCAACCAGTATCTGGTTATCATGATGCCCCTTATCATGGGCACTACTGTCTGCATCCTCAGGGCAAGGGATAGAGATAACTGAGCCTAAAAGGCATTTAATTAAGAAATAACATTTGTCTTTTCTTTTATATTTAGTTAGTAGCTTTGAAAATCAGAGAAGGGAGCATCTATTGAAGAAGTTTCCTTTTGATGAAAAATTATCCTAATTCCTTAAAGAGCTTAGCCCCCAAAATCAAGTGGTATTATCATGGAAAGCCTTACACATTTAGTTTCTGGATGCTACACTAGAAGCGACTTGGGAACATCAAGTACATCTAAGCAAAAATTAGTAATATATTGAATGTTCGGTAAATATGGATTGCATTGAATTATGGGTGGTTTTCATTTAGGCTTTTTTTATCCCCTGTACTCTTCTCACATTGCTTCTATTCTAATGCCTCCTTCAGAACTGAAGTAGGGCCAACTAGTTTTCCCAAAGGGAAATAAGCAATTAGATCACTAGAAGAGACAATTTTATATTTTCCATGCTCACCAAACCCATTTCCTCTCTCTAGACACACTGCATTTCCCAATCCCCTTGGGTCTTGGTAGAGCCAGAGGAATGTAAAAGGAACTCATAGGTCACATGTAGATGGAGATGGCTTAGAGTAGGCCAGCCTTCTGTCCCCTGTGAGTGTTGAGTTGGATACCACATGTTAAAGACCACAGTAACAAAAGATAGAAGGATCCTGAGTACCTCATGGACCATACTTGTATCTCCTCTCCCCTTGTCAATCATAACTAAGAAATTAACTTTGGAAGTGTGACATTATTGAGAATCAGGAGACTTTGTTATAGCAGCCAGTATTAACTACTCAAGTACAGAAAAACGTACTTTGAAATGTAGCTCTGTTAGAACAACATCTGGAAATGTGTGGCATTGACTTGGCAGTCAGGTAGCAGATACCAGTGGAGGTGACACTAGAGGCTGAAAAGATGGTAATTCATAGTATGCATTGACAATACCCACAAGAAGCCACACAGAAGTCCTCCTGCCTACTGTGCCTGTGACTCCAGGGAAAGTGGCTAGAAGGAGAGTGAAGTATTAGCATGTGTTTGTAGTTATTGCTGAATCTGGCTACATATTATAATAAAGTGATGACTTCAAGAGAAAATTGACTTATGAAAAGAAATAAAAGGGAATACGGCATGTTCTGTAATACAGGGCCTTGAGTTATTACAAAAATTGACAGTTTCTAGGCTCTAATTGATAGGAAAAAAAAAAAGACCAAGTAAGCCTTTGAACAAAAGTCCCACTAAGAACTAGCTTTGTGGAAAAAATCAGATTAAAAATGAAATGAAAGAAATTCTGCAATATGCAACAACATGAATAACCTTGAGGACATTATACTGAGACAAGTCAATCACAGAAGGATAAATGCTATACGATTCTCTTTACATGAGAAATAAGCAAACTAAAATAAGCAAACTCAAAGGACCAAATAATTAAATTGTGGTTGTAAGGTATAGGGGAGGGAGAAATGGAAAGTTGCTAATCACCTAGAGTAAAATTTTCATTTATGAAAAATAAATAAGTTTTAGATAGATATCAACTGTACAACATTGAACCAATAAATAGATAACAATACTATATTATACACTTAAAAATCTGTTAAGAAGAAGATCTTGTGGTAAGTATTCTTACTTCAGCAAATTTAAAAAAATAAAAATAATACAAAAGCTTCAAGATAACTACTATTAAGCTAAAAGAGGGAGACATGACTGGGAAGAAGAGAAATTATGAAGCCAATTTCAAGTTTATCTAAGCAAGAATCCAGGATGCTCCCATTACTGGCATATGGATCTGAGTTTAATCAAATAGCTCAGAATCCCACTAAGTTTTCAAGGGAATTGTGTTGCTAGTGACAAGACAAGCAGTCCCTTGGCTCTTTGGGATTTTAAAACAATCCTTATGACTGGAGCCTTCTAAATGAGATCTGCAGGGCCCCAAGAAAGGCAAACATCCCAAAGCCTACCTCAGATGTGGCAGGAAGAATAATGAGCAAGAAAAACCCCTCCACCCAGGGAGTGATGCCAGGAACCAGGATGAGAAAAGAATGAAAGAAACATCCCCAGGTAACAGAACCAGACTGTCAGCAAGAGAATCCTCCATAACCAGGGCAGAAAGCATGATGACACTTAGACCACTGAATTTCAGTTTACTATGGAGCGGTGACATATAGGTGTTTTCTATTCCCTTACTTTTCAAAATAGGAGTTTTAATTAACACAAGCCTGTCCTTATTTCACCATTGTATATTGATTTATTGTGGGAGGTGTGCAAATATTGTTTCTTTTTATGAGCAGCCAAAGAAAAAGCACATCAATACTCAATGGACTTCATTGGGCAAGCCAATTTTGTTGCAGTGACTAAATGGGACTTTGAGTCACCTCCTTTAAAAAGTGGTGCTATGGAACAAGGGTACCAGGCCAAGCAGTACCTATAGCTGCTCCCTGGGGCAGCACTGATTGTTGAAAACTCCCAGAAACAGTCTGTAGCAGCATATGGGTCCACTGTGGCCCCTTATTCTAGAATAATACACAGAGACTTAGCAAGACCATAAATCAGACATTGGGAAACACCAGATTCTATCCTAACCTGATTAGGTTTTAGGAGCCAATCGCTGTGTGACTCAGCAGAATGTTTCACTACTGAGGGAACACTAGCTCCTCCTTTAGAGAAATTGTGGGCCTGAGTTCTAAGACTTGGGGTTTACTGAGATTAATTGCATTAAGTCCACAGAGATCATCAAAAGACCAGCTCTTTTTTTGGAGGGGATGTTAAAATTATTAGTTAAATTTTGTCCTCTAGAAAAATATCTATTTAGAGATACTAACACTAGTACCTGTTAATATGAACTTATTTGAAGTATAGCCTTTGTAAATGCAGTCAAATTAAGATGAGATCATACTGGATTAAGGGGACCCCAGTGCGATGACTGGCACCCTTACAAGAAGAGGAAAATTCAGACACAAAAGCAACACAGGGGAGAAGACCACGTACTGATGGAGCCCGAGAGTGGAATGATACCTCTGTAAGTTAATCAATACCAAGGATTGCCAACCAACATCAGAAGCTAGAAGAGTGAAGAAGAATTTGTCTCTAGAAATTTCAGAGGAAACATAGTCCTGCTGAAATCTTGATTTCAGACATCTAACATCCAAAACCAGAAAATAATATATTACTATTGCTTTAAGCCATTCAGTTTGTGGTACGTTATTATGGCAGACCTAGAAAACTAATAGTCAGTCAGTGGTAGATTTGTCTTGGACAGATTACCCCTGCTTCTTAAAATCAAGGTATGATTTACTGGAGAATGAGTAAAAGGTTGGGTGGACTAATTACCAGAGGTCAGTCTCTGTTAGGGAAAATGCTATATTCTTACTGCTGGGTACACAGCTACACTACATTTCCTAATTCTACCTGCAGTTATTTGGTTATGTGATTCACTTTTGGTCAGAGGAAAATGGGAGGAAATTTTATCGCCCCTTCCAGATTCAGGAGACCAAAAGTGTTATGACCCTATGCCCTCTATCTTGTCCTCAGAGCAGAATGATAGGGAGCAACACACTGAAAATAGATTTCTTTGTGTCAATCTGGATTCTTGAAGGATTGAGAGCATCAAAGGCCCAGTCCATATTCTACTGATCACATCGATCTGAGACAAGAATAATAAAGAAACTTTATTGAGTTTATCCCATGGTAGAATGGAAGACAGCTATACTGGCTCAGAAGGACTAATTGTTAGTATCTATGCCCAACTCCACATTCAGTGACATGACATAGTTAAATCATAAAATCAGCTATATAGGGAATATTTATACCCCACACACAAAAAATCAGCACATGCTACAAATCAAGGTTTCATGCCCTTTTTTAAAGGATAGTTCTTAAATATTACCACCTGTCACTAGTTAAGCCTCTGAGAAACAAGTGTTTGCTATAGCTGCTAATATTAGTCAATAGTTCTTAATAAAATCCTGATGCTTTAGCTCTGGCAAGATGACTTTTGCCATAAAATGAACACTTGTTCCCCTTTTAAATTCATATGTTGAAATCTTAACTGCCACATGATGCTATTGGGAGGTAGGCCTTTCAGGAGTTAATTAGCTTATGAAGACAGAGCCCTCAAGAATAAGACCAGTGGCTTTATAAATGTTCCAGAGAGTGGACATCATGGGAGGACACATTGAGAAGATGGCCATCTACGAACCAGAAAGCAAGTCCTCACTAGACACTGAATTTTTGGTACCTTGATTTTGGACTTGCCAGTATCTAGAACTGTGATAAATAAATGTCTGTTGTTTATAAGCTAGTCAACATTATTCTGTTAGAACCAACAAATGGATTCACTACAGCTTTGTTATGTGAAAAAAAGAATCAGTAGTTTTCTATAATCTTGGAACTGGAAGACTTTAGAGATTACCTGACAACACACTTATGTTATATATGAAGAAAGTGAGATGTGGGTAGGAAAGTACATCCCACTAGAGTCTAGGTCTCTATACTTACATGAGGAATTGATATGTGGCATAGAGCATAAATAACTCACTGGGCAGTATTTAAAAGTTAGAAAAATATTAAGGAGAAAGAAATTCTTCAGAGGAAGACTAGATTTTTCTTTCACCTCTCCACTGACTCCCAGTAACAAGATTAGACATCCAATTCTTGGCATGCAAATTTGAAGTGACTTTTCTCTATAGGTAGGATCTTCTTTCCCCATACTGAATGCTGGCCTTGACTGTGTGACTTCTTCTGGCCAGTGGTGTGTCAGAGTACACATGAAGCAAGCAGTAACCACAAAGGTGTTTGTGTAAATAGGTCAGCTGTCCTAGACTTTACCTGGATCAGCCAGTCTTACCATGATCCACAAATATGTGAGGTTAACAAAAAGAAGAAGAAAGAAAAAAAAAATTCTCTTTATTCTGTGTCATTAAGATTTCATAGTTGTTTTAATGCAGCAAAAGTTAACTAATATATCTCTGTGACATAGTCATATATTTCTCAAATGAAAAAATACAGAAAGTTTGAAAGTATAGACCTGGCCTCTCTTAAAAGACTCACTGTTGAAAGGAAGGAAACTGGGTGACCAATGAGACTTCCATGCCAGTTTTATCTTTAAATTCTGTTATTCTTCATTATAATAATAATGGTAAATGTGAAACTGTGGTTCAAAACTTTCAACTTTCATACTTATTTAGAATGGAAATTTTATCATTTTATTCTCAACATGACAAAAGTCATTCTTTTAACTTGACAGAAGAGAAACTGAGCACAGATTGTATGCTTTCCTGGAGCAACACTCTGCAGCAAAGTAACATATGAACCAAGGCCAAAACCAAAGTCAGGTTCCTCTTCCCATGTTGTTGGTACTGAAGCTATAGACAAGTCAGAAGAACTTTAAAATAGAAATTTGTCTGCATGGAGAATGTCATTGTCTTTGCCAAACATCAAAGAATTCCCATTGCCTGGTGTCTAATTTATAGAAATTCTGCTACCCAATTGTTATGTAAGGTCAGGCTTCAGAAGGGACTGTGCTGGTTTCATTCAATTGAGAGTCAAATCTTGACAATTTTCTCTATCAATTAAATTTATATATTCCCTTCTCTGTGGTCTAAATAACTTTCTACCAGAGCAGAAGCCTCCCCTAAACTGGAGCAAAGACAAGACTGACTGCTAGTAGTGAGGCTACCTAGGCTCCAGTCCAGTAGCATCCACCATCAGTATTCTCAACCTGATACCCTCTCAGGCTCCTTCTCCCATCTTCCCCAACATATTCTCAGACAACAGGCTTCTAAATGCAATGAATAATAGCATATTTCTTGTCCATTATCAAGATGCAAAAATACGAGATCATAGAATATTTTGAAAGGTTTAGAGATAAGAATATGCAGCAACAAACTTAAACAGGATAGACAGACAGGATGTTGGGTGGGCTTGAGAGGGGAGTTCATTTAGCATCATCAGTCTCTTGAAGTCTTACAGTGCATTGCCTCTCCCTTCTCTCTTCAAAGTAATGAAAGTTCAAAGAACACTGAAGGTTTTCATCTCTCAAGATGACTCCATTATGGTGGCTTTCCCCAATTGTTCTACATTGAGGGTGTGTTTCAAGTACAACATTCATCAACTTTGCTATACTATTATTAAGTTAATATATTTTATTCACCCCGATTTTCCACATAATTTAAAAAATGTATACATTAGAAGAATGATTTGGTGATCTGTTTGATGTACAAGACATTATTTTCGAAAACATATTAATATGTAGCTATTAAGATTTATAATACCCATTTAGGCGGCCCTATCAGTTTCATCTGTATGTTGTATAACTAGGATATTTCAGTGCTGGGAAATACTGTTTTATGAGGTACACCCAAATACCTGAATTTCATAAGCTTCTTTGATTGTGTGTGGCACAGAGAAATAAAGAAACACAAGAAATCATGGGCCTGCACTGTTTTTTAAAAAATATTTTTAAGTAAATAATTAAAGTGGTAACTTTCTATCCCTTAATACAAGTTCCTACTTGAAGTGTGGGTGAAGAAAACTGATGAATACTCTTTACTGCACCTTCTCTCCCTGCTTCTCTTTGTGTATCATTAGGGCCATCCTCCCATTTGCCTGGACAACATTCATGTGACCTGTAGTTCTCCCATTCAACCAATCCCTACTAAATGTTCACTGTGAGAAAGGCAATATTCCAAATACGTAAAAATCAGCAATGGGGGGCCTGGTTGGGACTTGCAAATTATATTAGCTTGGTTGAGGTGGAAAAGTGGAAACTGGAAACTCAACAATTAGATATGTATTAAGTTGTTATTATGAAGGAAGAAATCAGAGTGGTATGACAGCATATTAGATGGTGACTTTATTTAAAAGTTTATCCCATTAAATTATAGCACAGTTGTTCATGAAATGTGCATAGGAAATTCATTTAAATTTGCTTAAAATGGTCAAAGATATTGTATATATGAATGAAACAGTCACCAGTGATAAGTACACTTATATTTAGTCCCTTATTTCAACAGTTAAGTAATTACTATGTACTAGGTACTTGTAATACCAGACAAACCATCTGCTCACATGGAACCTAAAATCTACAGGATTTTAAGGATACAGAAAGAAAACAATTCTCAGATAAACAAATAACAGCTGGTTGTGATCAATTTTACAAAGAAAAAGAAAGAATAATGACAGTATGACTTGATACAGATAATGTAGTAAGCTCAGCCTCTACCCTGCACAGAATGAGCAAATGAGAGTATAGAAAAAGCTGAGGGCTGAAAACTAGCCAAGGCTGGGCCACCCAGAGTGTCCACAGGTAAGAGTATTATGGTTTTATCCCAAGTGTAATGGGGAGTTCAAATACAGTCTTCAGCAAAGGAATGATATAATTATATTTTTAAGTTAAAATATAAGGGCATTCTGACTCCTGGTGGGAAACACACTGGAGAAGAACAAATTCTAATTGGGAGACTGGCTAGGAGATTACCATAGAAGCTGTGGTGAGGGTGATGGTGGCCTGACCTAAATGAGACACTGACACAGGAGAAAAGCAGACAAGTCCGAGGATATTTTGAAGTGAGCATCAATACTTATGACACTCAGTTTTCCTAC
Source organism: Geosciurus inauris (assembly GCA_004024805.1). Lineage (NCBI taxonomy): Eukaryota > Metazoa > Chordata > Mammalia > Rodentia > Sciuridae > Geosciurus > Geosciurus inauris. The sequence goes on from PVHX01011256.1 coordinate 55,100, forward strand.
AGGCTTACAATTTTGTATTAGCTGCAGGACAGTGAATTTGGGATATAGTAACAATGTAGGTTAGGAAAACCAGGCATCCTCCATGGGGGGACATGAGAGCTATTATTGTACCCAATCAAAATTAAATCTAGCAAGTTTTATATTTCAAACATTTTATACATATTAGTTCATTTACAAAGAATCAAAAAATCGATATTAACATTCACATATTGATGAGAAAACTGAGACTTTGAACCTACTCTTGTACCTACTTTGTATAAGTTCACAGAGCTAATTAGAAAGGTAGCTAAGATTTATTCCAGGCTCACCTAACCCCCAAATTCATGTATACTACATTATCTCCTTTGGGACAATGAGCTCTCACTTGGCTCAGAAGAGCACAAATCAATCCAAGCCAAAAAAAAAAAAAAAAAAAAGTTTACATAAAGGTATCTATATCAAGAAGCAGCACAATAATGAGAGGAACATTGTTAATTATAAACACACCTTTTAAAAAGATGTTACTGGAGCTCTTGGGCTCTTTTACAATAAATGTGATTTTACATATAAAGAATTATATATAATTGGCTATTATTTCAATTTTATCAATACCAAAATTTGAGAACACTAACATTAACGACTCAGGCTGGTTAACAAATAAACAAAATACCTCCCTTTCATCTTTCCTCACTCCACTCAAAGTACATATACATCATCAAAAAAAAAAAAAAATTAAAAATGCGACTGTCTGGGCAGTGTGCTGGGGCAGGTCCAGATTCATTAGCAGATGCACATGTACCCCGTAGCCTCTCACCCTGAAGTAATGAGCCGTGCACCATCTAGATGTGAGTGTAAACACATCTGTGACTGTCCAACCTGGGAACTGCTCAGTGCAGTTGCAACTCCATTTCTCAGCTCTGATGTTTTCTTTCTCCAAGTAGAGCAAGGAAGTAGCAGACAGCTCAGGCGAGCACTGAATCCAAGATTCTTCAGCCTTTACAGATTATTTTTTCTTCTCTAGGGTTCTAAGAGCTACAAAAACCATCTCCTCTGTGTTCACACATAAGGTGTTTAAAATGTATGCATGATTTGGCAAAGTATACCAGCCTGGGCTAGAATCAGTAGAATCAGCAGGAGCTTTGGAGACCTGATACCAGATAATTTATTGAATGTTCACAAAGGCTAGACACTCTTCTAAATGTGTTACTTGGATTGTTTCACTTAATTATTGCAGCAACTCTAGGCAGTGGATATTATTAGTAACTTTATTTTACGAAGGAAGAAACAAGATTAGATAGGTGAAGGACTTTTCCAAAATCCACAGCTAGTTGAAGTACAGATTAGGGTCCAGGTGCTCAGACTCCAGAGCCAGAGTGTTAATCCTCTGTTCTCCTTCTGTGCTCTATGCTACATAAGGGACTATGGGGAAGCAGCACCTCTCTCTGTGAATGTAACCCAAGCTCTATTGCTACTGGACCATGTGCCCTCCTCTGCAGTCCGTTCACCAAGGTACTTACCAAGATGATCTGTGAGTGCATCACGTGGCCCAGTTGCATTTTTCCTCATCTTTGCCTTAGAAGTCCCATGTATTCCATCTCCCGCTTCTCTCCTCCTTTTCTCATGATCGCGCACCTCCTTTTTCAATGCCTAGAAATTTCTGCACCTCTAGAAAACTGAAATATGATCTCTGAAGTTCTTTTAGTAACATCTTTAGTTTGCCATACAGAAACAGGCTTTATTAGCCCACCCTTACTAAATCATACATTTTTGCTGAAAATTTTAGGACAGCGATAATACTGTCCATTATGTTAAACATAAATGCAGAATGCCAGCATCAATCCACCATTATTTACTATAATCAATGGCAAACACTACTCATCAACACAAGAAATCCACAAGAATTCGGGGTGTGTCACACATAAAAACACGAAGTAAATAGCACTAGAAAGCAATACACAATCTGGTTTATTTTTTAGCAGAGTGTTTTGACAGATTAGCATTTTATGCAAAGCCAACATTATATTAATAATAAATTAAACAGGATGGGGCTAAAAGGTAAAGAAGGAAAAAGTAGAAGAAATATTTAGTCAATCAGAAGCACTTTCTAGACCTTCTTCAAGTCACACTACAAAGACAGTATGCTTTTCTTTCCAAACATACAACAGTCCTCACTCTTTGTGGTATTGGAGGAGATAATTGGACACAGTTTCAAGCTACCCTAAAATTTATTATTTTAATCCCAAGTGCCTTTGAAGAACATACAGGTAGAGAAGAAGAATTTTATGTATAGTTGCCTTTGATGATTCCCTCCAAATGCAAGACGCCTTCTAAAACATCTTTCAAACCCAAACATGTCCCAGTTTCCCAAATTACCCAGGAATAATTCTTCTGTTGGCTCTTTCTTGATCATGTACATTAAACACAAAAAGATAAAGCAGGCTCTCAAGCATTGCATAGTGGATAATTATATTTTTAAGGCGCTTCAGTTACATTATTTTAGCATCTGTGTAATTAAACTGAAGTGCGATTCTCAATTAGCAGGTTTTCCTTTCGTCTCTTGGATGTAATATCTTCATGGACAGGAAAATGCTTCCCCTCTTTGAGTACTATATTTATGCCCATTAAGCCTGGAGAACTGTGGTGTGGCCTTTAATGAAGAACTCGGTCCGCAAAGCAGTGAAGCCGAGGGGAAACATGGAGGCTGCCCATCAACTCCTGTTGAGCACTGCAAAGTAATAACGCTTGCTGGGGAGAGACTGACAGCAAATGGCAAAGGTGTGAAATGAGAGATGAGATTTTCTTTGGAGCTTGTCCAGATTTTGTTTCTGTTCTATCCTGCCTCTCCCTGCTACCAGCTTTTCCCCATCTGTAAACCCCAGCCTGGCCAGCCGACAATGCTGTCCCCCAAGAGCATGCCTGATGGTTAAACACCTGCGGCGATGAGAGTATCCCCAGTTTCTGCCACATTTGGCTGAAATTTCCTTTCAGCCGTGGCAGAAAATTAAAGTCTAAATTTTGATACTAACCAAATGATCCACCACAATTATGGGAAGCATAACATTGCATTTTGATCAGCCTGCATCCATTTGGTCTGCTACCTGTGGTTTTTATTGGGAAATTATGGCGTCCAGGATATACTTCTTCATTAACTAATGCTTCTGAAGAAGCTGAGAAAAAAATAGAGGCATGGCTTATGAGAAATGCTATGGCACAGAGTTTGGAGACTCATTGTCCCCAATCTTATCAATAACTAAACTAGCTATTAGGCTAGGAAGTGGTTTGCTGGCAAAGAGTCTTGCACACACCTGTAATGTATTCTTCTCATTTTGATAAAGAGAAAATGATGTTAACATTATTTTTCCTTGAAATGAATAATGCTGTGGGAATCTGGAATGGGGGGAAAATATCTATTCCATTCTAGTTCATTTTTGAGATGGAGTCCTGTAGTCTTCCTTCTGTGATTGAGCCCTAAGAAGTAGCTCATTATAGATTTTCCCAAAGAATTTTGCATAGAATGCTAATTTCTCAAAACAAGAATAAAAATTTCCATGAAAAACATGTTTGATAAATGGGAAGAGTTACATAAGATGTTGTATACTAAACAGAAAAAATTAAGAAGTTCAATATATCTAATTGTATTTAAGACATTCTTTTTAAATTTTTCAAACTTGATCATACATACATATATATACATATACATATATAGAGAAAGATTTGTATTTTTCTTTTTGATTATTGACTAATGAATACATTTGGAAAATTTTGCCTCAAACTCTGTTAGACATGAGATCCTTAATATCTGAATTTGTTTCCTGATAAAGCTAAATATTTGTGAAAAGTAAAACAATCTGTGTTCAATTATTAACACTACCATGACAATTATGTCTTCAAATTCTCTTCAAAAGGACAGCTGGGTTGATGTGATGTAAGAAGCTAAGTGTAGAGGGAGATGTGCAGATAACCTTCTGAATTTTAAACAGAAAGGATTACAGCTAGGGCCTGGCAGAGATCTTGAGCAGCAGTCCAAAATTTCCTCTCTTCTCTCCCACTCTTCCTGCCCTATGTAGAAGGATATCTAGAAAAAGAAAACACAGAAACACAGATAAAATATTCTCCATAGGCCCTCAGCTTCCATTCAGCAGGCCTACATTTCTGACATTATCATCTTCATGTTCCCCTTTTGTTTATTCAAAAAATAATTATGGAACACCTACATATTCTAGACACTATATAGCATTTAAATGCAAAAGCAAATTAAGATCTCTTCAGTCAAGAGAGAGGAAAAGTTAAAATCTATGAGTAAAATATAGTTCCTGCTTCCCAAGTTTCCCTCACCTTGTGGAAAATAAAATTCCTTTGCAGAAAAACATTTCCTACCTCTGCTCCTGCCTCTGGCCCTACCAACTATTTCAGAAACCCTATTTGTTTTCTGTTTTGAAATATTCATTTCTAAAATTAAAAAAGATAGAAAAAAGAAAATAAATTGACAATCATTTTTCTTAAGAAGAGAATAACTCTGTTAAATTATGTGTTTACATTAAAAGGATATTAAGCTTTACCTTCATGATTATAGAAATCTAAAGAGGATCAAGTGAACTAGTCAAGGATGCTGACTTTGCTTGTTAATCATTCGTATATTTATTTATTAAAAAGAGACCTACAAAGTCCCATTTTTTGTCAGCAGGGTTACCCTGTGGTCTCCTAAAGATGATTTCACCATGCTCCCATAGAAGAGGCTTACAGTAGAGAATCGCAAACAGATGAGCTAACTCTGCTTAGTCATATGGCAGTATTCTTTCATGAAACCAAGTTTCCTTGACCTTGATAGGCAACTCAAGCTTATTCGTATTTCCAACTATATTAGTCTGTTTTTTCATTGCTAACAACACAATACCAAAGACTGGCTTATAAAGAAAAGAGGTTTATTTTGACTCACAATTCTGGTCCAAGGTTGAGATGCTGCATCTGATGATGGCTGTCTCATTGGCAGAATCCCAAGATAGAAAAGTGTAACATTTAGTGAGATACAGGTAGCTCATTTGTCTGCCTTGTCTGGTTTCTTTCCCTCTTCTTTTAAAACAACCAGAATTCAATCATGTGGACCCCTCCCTGGTTGTTTTATCTAATTCTAATCACTTCCTAAAGGCCCACCTCTAAACCTCATGGTTTCTAACCTCTTAATACTTCACTTTGGGGACAATATTTCAACACATGAACCTGTGTAGCACACTCAAATCATGTCCCTACCACCCACTGAGATGATGGGTTCAAAACCATTTGGAAGTTTAACATCCCCTAATAAGAGGAAGGAATTCAAAAAAGTAAGCAGACATAGTCTCATAGACTATGGGTTTGGAGTTCACCTTTAGTAAAAAAGTCAGCACAGCACACCGATTACCATTTCACAACAGTTATTCCCTGCAACATGCAGGGCAGGCAGAAGTCATGAGTGGCCCCACACATGAATTGGAATTCAAAAATTGAGATTTTAGTTAAAGATGTTGGAGATGTAAGAAAATAACCATAGATGCAAAAACAAGCAAATGCACATTTGCTCTAGTTCGGCACGCAAGGTGCAGACCTGGAGGGAGTCAGATCAGCCAGAACCACAGGAACCTAAGGAATGGAGAGGCCCCTCAGGCTGGAGAGGTCTGAGACGGTAATGGAATTTAGGCTGCAATTTGAGCAATGAAGTCTATTTAGGGAAGAAATTGCAGAACTTGATACAGAATATTTGATCAGCTGTGACAAAACTGTCATATTCAAAGTGGTTTGCAGTTCTAGCCTGTAAATCACTGGGAATTTTTTAAGATGAGCTAAAAAAAAAATTTAAAAACTGGGAGGGCCTTCTTCATGCCCCTTGGAAACCACAGTCACTGTAATCCCCATTCTAGCAGAGGCCAAATAAAGAAATCCCTTGAATTTTTCCCTTTTATCTATCAGGGGCAATCATGTTGGGAATAAAACCAGAGTGACTTCCCCTCAGCACTCCTGCAGTCAACACTGAAGTACTTGAAGGATGTTCAGCAACTAGCCAAAGGAAGAAGTAACAAAAAGATGAGAATGAATTCTGTCTCCCCCTTTCTCTCTCCCTCTCTCTGTACACCCCTCTCCTTTGTTCAGTGTCAGCATTTTTTATCTCCAGAGAAACTTTATTTCCCTTTAAGAGAGGCCTCAAAATTACTGCTAATTTTCTACAAGGAAACCGGTTGTTTTTTTTTTTTTTTTAATACATCATATACCATTTTCTTTCTCCCTTTTTTTTTCTCCCTCTTTTTGTGATGCTGGCAATGCGTTGGCTGTGAACACGTAAGTATAGTTGCTTTTGAATGCTGCAAGGTAAATGCAGAAAATGACAGCTTAAATGGAATCATTAAAGCAAATGTAGGTAATATCTGAATGCTACCAAGCCTCCTTTGCAAGGCAATAAAGTCTTTATTTTCAGTTCTGGTGCTTTGCACCTTTTCAAGGAAGCTGACAACCTATCATTTCTTACTTTTTCCCCCCATTTCCAGCATGAACTCCGGGGCCTCATTTCTATCTTAAGTTACAACCTGTTGATGGGTGGAAAAAGGAAGAAATGTATACAGTTCTACCCTGAACCATTATTTCCTGGCAGTGCAGCAGTGAGTTCTGTCAGCTCATTCAAAGACATTAAGTGTGAAAAAGTCACAACAAAATTGCCACCTGTCCATGTACTGCGTGAACTGCAAAGTACAAGTTTGAGAGCAGTGCTAGGACTGACGCAGGAGACCACATCCTGTTTTAAAGACTGACAGACTTGTGTACAAAAGAATCAGTAATATTTTGCATTTAAGTTCCCACTTCTCAATGTAGCCTTCATTGTACTTCACCACTCTCCTTACAAAAGAGGCAATGAGGTTGTTTTTATTCATAATGAGGATAAGGAAGTGAAAACTCATAAATAAATTAGTTTTCAAAAACACATTTAAAACAGTTTATTGCTGAGTTTCAGAATGTGGTTTTTTTGTTGTTGTTGTTTGTTTGTTTCCGAGGATTGAACTCAGGTGCACTCGACCACTGAGCCACATCCCCAGCCCTATTTTGTGATTTATGTAGAGACAGGGTCTCACTGAGTTGCATAGCACCTCGCCATTGCTGAGGCTGGCTTTGAACTTGCGATTCTCCTGTCTCAGCCTCCCAAAGTGCTGGGATTACAGGTATGCACCACTATGCCCTGCTCAGAACGTGGTATTGATTTTTCTGTCATCATTGTTGCTTTTATCAAACCCAGTTCCTTTAATTCATTTAAACCTTATAATAACTTCCTGAAGTCAGTACTATTATTATCCCTTGTTTTATAAAAGAGGAAACAGATTCAATGTGATAGAGGTGTAGTGGAGTGCAGACTCACATCCAGACCACCTACCTCCAGAGTTCAGGTTTTCAAACACCCTTCATTATATACCTTTTAGCACACTGGAAGTTATAGAACAAACGAAAGAGAAATAACCTCAATATTTGCTCTTTCTTTCTGTAGCTGTTGACTTATTTACTCAACAAACTTTTATTGAGTACTCACTACTGCAAAGGACTGTGTTCAGCATTTAGGGTGTCCAAAAAAATATTTTAAAAAATACAGCCAATCAATCCTTGTTATTTGCAGATTCTTTATTTTCAAATTTGCCTACTGCTAAAAATGTATTTTTAACTCCAAATATAGAACTTAAGAGTTTATTCTATCATTCATGGACACACATGGGCAGGTTCTGAGTAGCTGAGTTCGAACAAAGCAAGCCTCTGCCATCTTGTTCCAGCTTTCACACAGAGATCACCAGAGGATGAAGATAGTAGAGGTTCTGCAGGGTATAAGCAATCAGGATATTGATAATTCAAGAGACTCCCTAAATCACTTGGACCACAAAAACATGGATATTTTAAGTGAGAAATGCATGCACATACCCACACACACACACACTCACACAATAGAAAAAGAATACATGTTTGTGCACACTGTAGGCAGAAAATATGTAGATGCAGATCGTCTCATTATTTTAATTCCTTACCAGTTGGTTATCATAAATTTTTCTTGGCATACTGCTATCGAATACATAAAATAAAATATGGACACAAGGGTATGGTCCTGGCAGAGTAATCATAATAGAAAATGAGGTGATCTAATGGTAAAACAACAGTACACCTGACAAAACAAATCAGAGTCACAGTGCAATTACTGCTTTCAGACCATGTACAGCAGGCCTGCTCCCCAGCATCCAACCGACAGCACCACATCATTATCTACCCTGCTCACTTGACTACTGGGTATTAGCATCATGTCTTACAACTCTGGAGACTAAACCAATTAAGGTACAATTTAAACAAGGCACTCATAAATATTGCACCAGTGTGGTATTGACATGTCTAAATATTAAAAAAAAAAAAGAATAAGATTTCCAAAAATAGGTAATCCATCTTAAAGAGAAGAGGTTCAATGGAGCAACTTCTGCATTATGAATAAATATGCATAATCAAAACAGTAGCCCAGCTCAAATCTCTCTGCTGCTTATTTGATATACCTCTCCATGTCATATCTATTTTCATATAAACAACACAATAATGTAACATCTGCATTGCTAAATAACACTACTATGTTCTAATTTCTTTGGAATGGCATAAATAAAATCTTTGTACTCCTGTTTATTAGAATTTATTGGTGACAATCCTTTGCAAAGTAGCAGAAGGTATAATTAATTCTGGTACAGCCTTAAGTTGGATATAGAAACTCAACAGGGTTTATTTTTGACTTCAAATGATCCATCACTTGATAACGTGGAAGGGAGGCAGCAGGAGGAGGTTGTGAGCCTCCATAACTTTACTCTAAACTGCTGCCACGCTACCCCAAGCAGTTAATGTTATATACACACACTGTCAGGTCTATAATACAATTGTGCTTTTCTTTATTCTGGGTAGATCTTGGGATACAATGTTACATAGGGAGAAAAAAAAAGGAAAACAATGTTTCAAGATCTGCACAGGAATTTTACTAAAACAAATATTTAGAAATCTCCCGAACTCATCATCAGGTTCCCACCACTTGTTCTTAGTACATTTCAATCTCTTTGCTCAAGACATCTGCTAGATTGGGGTGTAGATGAACCCAGTTATGCAAAATGAAAATTAATGCATCATTTCAGTAATTCCTTCTTATAGGATGCTTACATAGGCACAATTTTTAGAAGAATGATCTAATTATGTTAAAGGTACAATAGCTCACATAAGTGATTGATGTGGATGGTGGAGGAAGCAAAGACAGAAGTTGTCACTCAGGTCTTCATTGTCACTAATGAGAAAAAATAAATAATGAAGAAAGAAGCCAAAGCACAAGAGAAAATGATTGTATCATTTTCAAATTCATATGTTAAGAAAAAGATCACTTGAATGTGTATTTTTGGGAGAAATTTAATGCCAGAGAAAAATAGACATTCAGCACTTAGTGAGTTTTTTGTTTGGGGTACATTTTTGGAGGGGGAATAAGGCTCAGAAGAGATGAATGTATCTTTAAATTGCAATTTATTATGTCTTTGAGAATGATCTCAATTTTTAAAGGTGAGATAGAGGAGCAATCCAAAGGAAAAAAATGTAGTAGAAATGATGTCTCTGATAAGGCAAGTTTATAAGGATGGAAGGAGGGGCATACTTCAACATTCTCAACACAGCTATCAAAGAAAGAAATGAGCTGTCTCAGAACACACAGAGGGAAGAATGTGAAAGCAGTCTATATTACCTGTAAGGTTCCTTTCAACTTGAAGATTATGCTATCCTAAGTTTTGGGAAAACAGACTTTCATTCAATGTTTACAAAGCATTTCTAGACAGTGAGGGATGATAAACAATACAAATTTACATATTAAGGTGGTGCATGGTAATTTGCAAAGTCCTTTGACACATCAGTTCTACCGCAACCCTGAGAGATCATGATTTTCAGGTTGTATATGAGAAGACTCAGCCCTTCAGGGGTCAGTACGTAGTCACAGGATTATGTGCTTGAAACTGTAGGGCTTGGGGCAGGAGCACAACTGGAGGCCCATAGACCTTACACCTAAATATTTAAAATTTATAAATTAAGCAACAAATAGCTAAATATGTCCCATGTTCCTACCATGGAAAAATATATCTTCAAACAATAATGTC